>PITA01009150.1:0-79630 GCA_004023965.1 Spilogale gracilis | reverse complement strand
AAAGACTCCTGCATCCATTTCCTTGATGCCTGCAATCTGGCTTTTTTCCTAACTTCTTTGTTGCCAAATCCAAAGTTTGTTTTTCATTCTCTTTCACTCCTTTGCTGCACTTTCTCCTTTCTTCTTAAAACCTCTTTTGCCTGGCTTCCATGGCATTCTGCCATCTTAATTTTTTTCTTACTTTTTTGGATTTCTCTTTTCTTCCTTACTCTCTTACTTAGGTTTCCTCCACTGTAAAAATAACCTCCAGTATACCAATCAGAGAGGGCTTCTCCTCCATAGACCACTCTCTGACATCATTCATCCTCTCAAGTTTCATGGATAGGTCTCCCAAATCTTTATCTCTGATCCCAAACTATTCCTGATATTATACCCATGTCAGTAACTATGAACTACATATTTACTCTCAAATTCCCTAATGTCAGAACCAAAGTACTGAGAAATAACTCTTATCTTCCTGGCCACCCACATGTTCTTCCTAAAACAATTGAAGCCCCTGAGTTGTTCTATTATTATTCAGAACCTACTTACTAAGATAAAATTAAGGTATTTTTAAAACCAAAAAAAAAAAAAAAAAAAAAAGGCATGAAATCTAAAAATCACAAACAATAAAATTAGTTTCTGTCATGGGGGGCAGGGGTAGGTAAGCACACCAGAAATAACTTCTGGCTAACCAATCTTTGAAAAGCCTCTTCAAAAAAGAAAAAGCATCTATAATATTAAGCAGGTACATGATAAATATTGGAAAAAATTAGTTCCTTTCTAAGTTTTTTCAGCGAACTTGAATCTTCAAGTTATAATTTTCTGTATTACATGTTCTTCACAAATTCTTAGTAAGATATGCAAAATTATGTAAAACTGAAACCATGACATTTTTAATGAAAAAAAATCAAATTCACTTAAGCTAAATTCTTATTTTATAGATTTTAAAACAATGTGTTAAAATGCAATTTTTGATTGAGGAACAATATATACAAAGCTGATTGTCAGAAGAAGATTGCAATTTACTCAAAAGAGTATGAAGGCCCCATGACTCTTAAACCCCTCATCTACATTAATAGAAAAGTCAGGATCTAGGGATTAACATAATAAAGACTGAGAGCAGACTTTGAGAAGATCTTCTTTGCATAGTGATGTTCCAATCCCTAACAAAAGATTGGAAAGTGTGGGTGCCTGCTCTTTTCCTCTCAGTTTAATATGTGGCCCTCAAAGTTTCAGAATGACAGGGTACAATCATATCTGACTTTTGCTTGAAACGTCTAAAAAGTGAGAGAGGGGTTATTCACATGATCTGAAGGCAAGAGCTGTGTGATACAATCAGCCTATATTCCCAGAGATTTTTTGGTCTGCAAAGGTTGGCCTGGGATCATCTGGTCTAAGTCTGGTCTAAGAGAGCCACCTGGACAGGATAGGAGGTCTCAGAAGAAACTGCAAGTGTCACTGCCAGATGCCTACGGATTTAAGAAATCATAAGTTTCCAGCTAGAATCAGCTATATTTCCCTTCAGTTAGGGGAACAGAAGGTGAGTGAGAGAGTGGGGAGAAAATTCCAGCTATATTTCCCTTCAGTTAGGGGAACAGAAGGTGAGTGAGAGAGTGGGGAGAAAATTCCCCTAAAGAAAAAATCAGCTTTAAGCATGAATCCAATTTAAAACAATACCAGTCACATAAACTCTTTCTTGCTCTTTTATCTCCTCACCATTCTAACACTGGAGTAGTCAGACACTGAGGCTAGAACACTGAGAAGGAAGAGTAGGAGAATAATACGAGGAAGAGAGAAATAGCTGGCCTTGACCTCCCCTACATTCAGGCAACTGGACTGCAGTAAATCCAAACTGGGAGGGAAGTGGAGGCTTAACTTTAAATCAAGTTTGCAGTTGTGAATGTTACACTGAACTGCTAGACCTATTAAGTACTGAATTTAGACTATTTTTCGTTTCAGACCATGGGTCTTCTGCTACCTGAAAGTGATCTAAAAAGTCATGAGACGTACATGAGATCTTTCCAGGGGTAAAGGGAAAATGGACCGCTGAAGAGAGAGAACTTCATGAGTGTACACTAAAAATTGTCTTTGTTTTCAAAGACAGGCTGTGTACTCAGACATGCATGCATACTTATGCACACACACAGGATGTAAAACTACACTGTGGTGTTTAAGTCTTCAAATTTCACTTGATAAATTTTGTATTTCAAATTTTGGTTGATAATCATGAAAATGTGATGCATTTGAAACATACTTCAAAAAAACTCTAAAGCTCAAAAACTTTTTTAAAAATGAAACTTTATAAAAGGATTCACTATCAAATATTAACTGCCCTGCCCCTTCATTAGAAATGAAGGGAAATTAAATTTAGGATTCAATGGATAGGTCCATATTAACTGCTGAAATGAATACATTCAAAATGTATTTTAAAATAGTGTTTGTGAAAGCAAGCCCTGAAAAAGATAAGCACACCAAGGAGTACTTTTTAAAAAGATTTAAAATAATTTATACAAGCACTGCAACAAAGGTATTCACAGGAGAGACATTATTAGAAAATCAGGTTTATTACTGTTTTTAAGAATTCCAGGTGCCCCAAGCATTCAAAGATATCTGCTTTCTTATCCATCTCAGCAAAATGATTTATAATCCCATTGCTGGGCTTAAATTCTTTTTACGGAATCTGTGGTATGCACAGCAATAGACTATGGAAGCAATTCATTAGACAGGCTTACCTTGGGGCTTATTTGTACTACCAGTACTTTACAGGAATGAATTTAGATGAAATGCAAAATAAAAAGGCAAATCATGGGCAAATTGAAGGTTAATCATTCAAAACATTGAGAGCTGTGAACTTTGCAATACACAGAAGATAGAAGCTTATAACTGTTACTGAAGAAAATATTAATACTTGCATTTTTATCAATGGTTATATTGCATTAGGAAAAAAAGGAATCTTTCACATTTTAAACAGCAAGTTAATTCTACGTTACTGATTTTTTGCAATAACGCTTCAGAGGGTTTTACTGTCCAATTATAATTTTTACAGACATATTTTTGATAGCTATTCCTTTCCTCTTATTTTGAACAAGTTTATAATGATATCTTTTGGCTTTTCTCCCATATCAGATGTGAAAAAAACATTTTCCAATGTTTCCTCTGTTTCTTTTTTCTCTCTCTTTTCTTTAAGATTTTATTTATTTATTTGACAGAGAGAGATCACAAGTAGGCAGAGAGAGAGGAGAAAGCAGGCTCCCTGCTGAGCAGAGAGCCCGATGCAGGCCTCAATCCCAGGACCCTGAGATCATGACCTGAGCCAAAGGCAGAGGCTTTAACCCGCTGAGCCACCCAGACACCTTCTTCTTTCTCTTTAAACAACTAATTATACAGTATAGGAGTTGTCCTTAATCTTCCTTCTTTCTTTTTGCTTTCCTGTTCATCTTTGCACTTTCCATCAGCATTTCTAAGACAGAGAACAAGAATATCCGCGTGTACATTTTCACACCCTTATGTAAATTCCTCAGTGAGCAGGAACAATATCATATTCATATTTATAACCCTCACCACTCTCAGCTCAATGGTTTGCAGAGTACAGTCCAAACCCATATTTGGTAACTTGCTCTAAGATAAGATATCCTTTCCTGACCTGAGTGGTAGTCCTCAAAGCTAACTCTGCCCGAGTCAGCTTTCCCACTTCTCTGTGTCTACACCTAGATTTCTGACCATTGCCAGCAGTCGGATCCTGATGGTGCCACCTTCTGTATCCTTTCCTAGGATGGCATCACAACACCAGGCCCCTTTATCAGCAATGGTCGCCTACCTAAACTTTTAGTAGAAACCCTGAAGGTCAGTCTCCCTACCAATTGCCTACTCCAGAACTTCTATGAGTCCTTGCCACAGCCCAAAAGATTGTTCTCCAAATCCCTAGTCTGATACATCCCATTCCAAACCCAAGCATGCTTATCAAAGGCATTCTGCATATGCAACAAACTAAGGATCTTTACCAGCCTCATATCCTGAAATTATTTTTTATGATCAAAGCAAATGTATTTAGTCAGCATTACATTTATACATTTAAATCTTAATTACAGGGAATTTACAGCATCAAATTTAAACAGAAAGATGAACTCTATTTCTCAATTATATTTTATGTGAGGTTTTTTTGTTGTTGTTGTTTTGTTTTTGTTTTTGTTTGTTTTTTTGTCCAGGTCAGAAAAAAAGAACGCTTTTAGAGTCCCAGAAACAACTGACTTATCTGGAGCATGCAGTCAGTATAGTAAAGGAAGAAAAAAAAAATTGTCTGTTAAAAAAAAATGTATGGAAAAAAAAACCCAGATGTATGATTGCTGTATTTTTTTATGTTTTTAAAAATATCTCTCTGAATTGGCTTTAGACAGCAGATATAGCCTACAGTCCATAAAAGCATGTATACACATAAACATTTTTACTTATTTTACTCATTATAAATATTTTACTCTTAAATTTATAACTTCCAACCTAAAGATTTTTAAGACTTATTTTCTTTAAAAAATTTCAACCATTTCTCATATTTTCATGTCTCTATTTGCACTGAAATCCAACTCAAAAAATCTAAAAATCCAACACCAAATTTGTTTGTTAACAACTTTAACCCTGTTACATGACTATCCTCCTTTTAGACATTGCCTGAGCTCTACATGAAACAAGAACACCACTGTGAAAAGGCACACAAATGACTTTTAAAGTATGAGTTTCTAAAGGAAATTTTCCCATCTTATTTCTCCTAGCCATTTCATTTCAAGGTAACTTGTCTATTTCAAAGTTTAATTATGCTACCACATGTTTATAATTTTAGAATTTGCCAATCTATGTTCCCAAACCCATTCCTACATGTTTTTCAATTAGAGCCCACTATCCTGCAGGAAGCACCTCAAAATATTCATCAGAACAAAAAATGTGCCAAAAGATTGACTATTGGAGCCTCTAGAGCTACATATAATCCAAAATATTTCTTACATATTTGGCTATAGGCTGAACTCACTGTATTTCCATATGGACTCAAACTATTTCACCAGTATCACTGTAGCAAATTTTCAGATTGAAACTATGTGAGTGATAACTTTGCAGAGAATGTTACCCAGAATCTATACTACAAAAAGTTAAGTAGAAAATATATTTGAATAATCTAATACTATTGGTATTATATTATCAGCGACAATGTATTTAGGATTTACAATGTGCCAGCACCTTCTGAGTATATAATAACTTGAATCTCATAGAAACCCAGTGGTATAAGAGTTATTAATTCCATTATACAGATCACAGTGCTACAGTTTAGACAGGTAAAAAGGGCAACATCACACAGCCAAACAAATGATAATATATATATATATCATTATTTTTGATATTATCAATATTATCAAACCTATGCCAGTCTGACCAAAGTACATTCTCTTAATCTCTAAAACACATTGTTTTGTAAACCGATCTTTCTCCACAAGTATTGTTTTAAAAGAAGTCACTGTGGAAATTAAAAATATTTGAACTCTGTATTATGAATTACTTTAATGTTGCTCTATAGCAGTAACTAGTCTCTTGGCTCCACTGAGAGTAGAGCATCTTAAGACTTTGGCCCACGATGACCAGATGTTCACTGTAAAAGAAGTAGGGCATATTAACTGTCACCATGACAATGGGACACAGAATTACAGAAAGAAGACTTTTCAGAAAACAGAGCTTAAAAATGCCTGAGCTTATACTAAGTAACTAGAACACATGTTTACTCATTTTAAAAAAGATAAAATATGGGGCAGCAAACTAGAGAGCAAGAAACTTAGGGTTGACAAGGCGACCATTAATAGTCAGCTAGAAAACGGAATCAAAATAGGGAAAACATGATAATGATAATGATAATCCTAGATGTCTAAATACCCTAGATATATGTTTGTGATTAGCTGCACTGTATGGCATATTATAAAGTGGTGTATTCTCTATTAAAGGATTTTCAGAAGTCTGTGTACGAAACAGAAATTATAAACTTCTGTTCTAGGAACTCCTGATCCTGATTATAAAGGAAGTTCTTTTTGGCAGAACACATATGCTTTAAGGTGCAGGCCAATGTTTTGTCTTTGGGTTCTAGGTGAACTGATTTTAGTTCCCTGCTGGACTATCTCCCTAAATAATTTAAATTTTCTTACTCTTAGCCTCTTCATGCTTCAGAGTATGGGCAGTGACTCAGATGGTACCACCCTCACCTGTCACAGGAGGAGGGCCTTTCATAGTCCCTTTAAATAACTAATTCTGAAACACAGTAAAAAGTCCACCAGGCATGTAGAGACTGGTAATGTCAATCTATTCCACTTATTTTTTTTTTAAAGATTTTATTTATTTGACAGAGAGAAACACAGCCAGAGAGGGAACACAAGCAGGGGGAGTGGGAGGGAGAGGGAGTGGGAGGGAGAAGCAGGCTTCCCACCGAGCAGGGAGCCCGATGTGGGACTCGATCCCGGGTCTCCTAGATCATGACCTGAGCTGAAGGCAGTCGCTTAACCAACTGAGCCACCCAGGCGCCCCTATTCCACCTATTTTAAGAATGTTGACATTTTGAAATAAGAGAAACTAGCTGGTTTATAAATAAGACAAGCAAGTAAGGTGAGCCTCTGATTTGCATAACAAGATAGAACTTCCAGCATGTTTTACCACCTACCATCTTTCATTCAGTCATTCAACTGGCAGAGCAGGGAAGAAAACATGAATTCTTCCTATGATATATTTTTGGCTTTGCAAAGTCTTAGCTCTAAAATGCAGCAGTGAGGGGAAAAATATAAACTTAATCATCATTAGTTTTTTGCCTGATAGAAAGCATTCATATCGGAGCTCATTTGAGTAATCAGATCTTTGGATTAGAGTGAACTACCTTTTTCTGGTCTCTTTCCAATAAAATTTTATTCATAATAACAAGTGGAATCAAGACCTTTTGAATGAGAGTGTAAGTTCTGGAGAGAATAGACTTATCACAGAGGCTACAAAGTTAGCAATGAAGTTATAACTAGAAAGTAGTGTCATATAATCAACAATATTAAAAGACAACCTACTAAATGGGAGAAGATATTTGTGAATGATATATCCAATAAAGGGTTAGTATAAAATATATAGAGAAGTTATACAACTCAACATCCAAAAAACAAATGACCCAACTAAAAAGTGAGAAGACATGAACAGACAATTGTCCAACAATGACATATAGAGTGCCAACAGACACATGAAAGGATCCTTGACATCACTCACTATCAGGGAAATGCAAATCAAAACTACAACGAGATATTACCTTATACCTATCAGAATAGCTAAATCAAAACAAAGGAAGCAACAAGTATTGATGGGGATGTGGAGAAAAAGGAACACTTGTGCACCATTAGTGGGAATGTAAATTGGTGTAGCCACTATGGAAGACAAAATGGAAGTTCTTTAAAAATTTAAAAATAGGACTACCCTATGATTCAGTAATCATATTGCATATTTATCAAAAACAAAACAAACAAACAAAAAACCCACTAAATCAAAGGGATACCTGAACCCCTACATTCATAGCAGCATTATTTACAATAACTAAACTATGGAAGTAGCCCAATGTTCATTGACCGATGAATGGACAAAGATGTGCTCTCTCTCTCTCTCTCTCTCTCTATATATATATATATATATATATATGTATGTATACATATATATATGGAATATTGTTCAGCCATAAAAAAGAATGAAATCTTGCCATTGCAATGAATGATATGGATAAAGCCAGCATAATGCTAAGTGAAATAAGTCAGTCAGAGAAAGACAAATACCATATGCTTTCACTTATATGTGGAATTTAAGAAACAAAACAAATGAACAAGGGGTGTTAAAAACAAAAACAAAAACCAAGAAACAGACTCAACTATAGAGAATGAACTAATGGTTACTGGGGGTTGGGGGGGATGGATGAAATAAGTATTGGGGATTAAAGAGAGCACTTATGATGAAAAAAATAATTTAATGGAAAAAAAACAGAAATAGCTTCTTAATGACTTCACACTTATATACTTTGTCTTACAATATGGTTAACAATTATTGGTAAGCAAGCAAGAGTAAAAATGTAATACTGATATGTAGCAGGTATATGGAAAGTTCTTGAATTTAAGAAAAAACTATATTTCACAGAAACAAATCCAAAGAGTGACAGGTTCTAACAAGATCCAGTCAGTGCAGGTACTCATCCTCCACTAATCTTTCCATCTATTTATATTTCTTTTTCAAAAAGTTTCAGATTACTCTGGCAGTATTAAATGGAAGCACATAAGACAAATGTATCAGAAATATTCATCCATCTCATAAAACTATTAAAATGGATGTACATAGAAGATCAACTATTTTCAATCCCAGAAATGCAACAACAAAGAAATGTGGTCACTTGGTGGTTGATGTCCAAGGTGCTGAATATATTTAGGATTCTTTGCGGTTTTTTTTGTTTGTTTCCTCTCCAGATGCTCAATCCTAGTTAACACAGGTGGAAGAGAAAATTTAATGAAACTCAAATCAGTCAATTTTATCTCCTTGAAGCTAGTACAGAATAAAACTATAAACAAAAAGTATGTTGTTATTTTCTTATTATTTGTAAGGTTACATTATTTATTTGTGTTATGTATCTCAACCACTTCCCACTGATAATCGCCAACTACCTCTTGGCATTTTTTCTTGCCTACCTCATCAATTTCATTTTTGAGCTGATCATTCTGAATCTGCCCTTACAATACACAAACAATACTTCATAATGCAAATATAATCAGGACTTCATCATTTACTTTTTGATTTAGCAAACACATTCGAAGAAAGGCTATAGGTATGATAGGAAACAAAATTGATTAAAAGTTAAATAAAAAGAAAGGCAAAAGAAAAGCTAGAGATGAAAAAAATAAAGTTGATACAGAAAACAAGGAAAACTGAGATGAAGATGATATGATGAAGGGCTGAATCAAAAAATAAAGCAGTTATAAAAAAATACACACTCTTAGATCTTAAGAAAAGCTTTCAATTATGTTTGTAATGCAATGTTGACACCACTCTTCATAAGACAAAGGAAATGTGCACGTCATGGGGAGTAGCACACAGATAGCAATTTATATGGTTCAAGTCTGAAAAGTCCCCTGATAATGACTGTTGAGTGTTTCGAGGTCCAAAGTCCCGGATATGACAATTCGGAAATTAGTTAAGTTGGTTAAACCACAATTTAACTTATATCAAGCACCATATAGGTTGTCAACATGGACTGGAAATCTCTTTCCTCAAGTGTCTTATTCTGGTCTCTCCACCTGGAACTCTTGGTTGCAGAACTCTGCTCTGTGGTAAGTAGGGACAGGCTACAGTCTGAAAGCTGGCAATAGTTCTCAACTTAGAATGACAAGAAAACAACAGAATCATTTAGATTTTCAATTAAAATGTGCCTTTAACTTTCCAACACTCTATAACTTCACTGGATGCTTTTGTGGATTTTTGTCGCATCTGTATAAAAAAAATTTTTAATTTAAAATCACTCAAGTCACCACTGAAACTTAACTGTCAAATCTGCTCTTCGTGAACGATGTTGAAAATAGGGAAAAAAAATATTTTTAAACACCATCTTGTACCAATGTGTCTCAAGCAAAACAAAATTAAAAAAAAAAAAACAGTGTGTCATAAATGATAATCTCCTTTGAAGACAGACTCATTGAATTACAAAATAAGCTAATGATGTAAAATGGCTGTGTGGGGGGTGGCATGGGGAGGAGGAGGGAAGGAGAATGATGAGGTACTAAGAAATTAGGTCAAGTCATTAATTTGACTTATAAAGAAGAAAGAGACTGAATTAAATTTTAAAGTGGTTCATTATTCAAAATAATCTCTTTTTAAAATATAATATATTAATTTATCAAATTTACTAAAAATTATCTTATACTACATTTTTCAGTATATTTCACCTTACTGATTCAAAATTCCCCTCATTCCTGCAACAAACAAAACCACACACAAAAGTTTAAAAAAAAAGATAATACAAATATGTTTACATGAAACAAAATGTGAAATATCTACCAGGGGATTGAATTTTGGTTTACTTCAGAAGGAATGAGAATGCATGGAATGATAACAAGAAAGAAGAAAGAGTCCACTTATACATATTTTGGGGGGGGGGTTAATTTATTATATCAAAAAAGGTAAAAACAAAAACGATAAAAACACTTTTGCAAAGAAAACAAATAAAACTATCAAAGTTCTGAAAGAATACATAGGATATGTTTATTTATGGTCTTTAAACAGGAAAGGTAATGCATAAAACCCAGAAATCACAAATGAAAAAAAAATTAAACATGATGATCTGAAAAAATTAGCTCTGCATAAAAAATGCATAAAAAGTCAAAAACAAATAGGTATAAATTAGGAAAACATTTTCATCATATATGACAGATAAAAAGATAATTTCTACACTACACACAGTACACAAAAGCCAAATATCAAAAAAATCAAATAGTCCAATCAAAAAAATAGAAAAGGCTATGAACAAGCAGATCAGGTCAAAACAAACGCAAATAGTACGGAAACATGAAATATGATCAACCTCATTACCTACAAAAAGAAATGCAAATCAAAAAGCCAATAACACAGACATATGGAACAATGAAACAGAATGATGAGTCCAGAAGTAAACCAAATATCTATGGTCAACTGATTTTTGAAAAGGACATCAAAACCATTTAATAGGGAAAGAATAGTTTCTTCAAGAAATGGTGCTGGGACAACTGGATATCTACATATGAAAGAATAAAAGTGAACCCCATGTCACAATATACATTTTAAAAATAACTCAAAATGAACTAAAGATCCAAATGGAACAGCTAAAACGATAAAACTCTTAGAAGATAACATATGGGAAAATGTTCATGACTTTGGATTTGGCAATGATTTCTAAAATACAACACCAAGAAGCATGAGCAACAAAATAAATAAATAAATAAATTGGACTTTGTAAAAGTTGAAAACGCTTGTATATCAAAGGACATTATCAAGAAAGTAAAAAAGATAACCCACAGAATGTGAGAAACAATTTATAAGTCATATATCTGGTAAGGGTCTACTATCCAGAATATATACAGAACTCTTATTACTTAACAGAAAGACAAAGCAATTGAATTTGAACAGATATTTCTCTAAAGAAGATATACTACTGCTTGCCAAAGACACATGAAAAGGTACTCAACATCATTATTCATTTGGGAAATACAGGTAAAAACCATTCACTCTCACTGAAATGGCTCTATTTTCATTTTAATAAAATAAAAATAAGTGTTGATGAGGATGTAGAGAAATTGCAACCCTTGTACATTGCTGGTGAGAATGCAAAATGAGACAGTTGCTGTGGAAAACAGTTTACTGTAAGACTCAGCAACTCTGCTCCTCAGTACTTACTCAAAAGAACTCAAAACAGGGCGCCTGGGTGGCTCAATGGGTTAAGCCTCTGCCTTCTGCTCAGGTCATGATCTCAGGGTCCTGGACTCAGCAAGGAGCCTGCTTCCCCTTCTCTCTCTGCCTGCCTGTGATCTCTCTCTTTGTCAAACAAACAAATAAATATAAATAAATAAATAAATAAATAAATAGGACTCAAAACAAACAAATAAAAAGAACTCAAAATAGTGCTCAAACACCTGTACACATAGGATCATAGGAGCACTATTCACAGGAGCCAAAAGTTGTAAGTGCAAATTCTATCAATGGATGTATGAATAAACAAAATGAGGTAGATCCATGCAACAGAATATTAGCCATAAAAAGGAATGAAGTCTTGATACATGCTACAATGTAGATGCAGCTCAAAAATATGCTAAGCCAAAGAAGCTATACACAAAAAGACAAATATTGTATAATTCTACTTACAAGAAATATCTAAAATAGTTAAATGCATAGAGACAGAAAGCAGATTAGAGGTTGTCAGGGCCTGTGAGGGTGAAGAGGGAAATGCAGAGTGACTGCTTCATGAGCATAGGGTCCCTGTTGGGGGGTGATAGATAAGCTGATGATTGCACAGCATTTTGAATGTACTAAATGTCATGAAATTATACATTTTATTTTTTTTTTTAAGATTTTATTTATTTGTTTGACAGAGAGAAACACAGCTAGAGAGGGAACACAAGCAGAGGGACTGAGAAAGGGAGAAGCAGGCTTCCCGCCGAGCAGGAAGCGAGCAGGAAGCCCGATGTGGGGCTCGATCCGGGGTCTCCAGGATCATGACCTGAGCCGAAAGCAGTTGCTCAACCAACTGAGCCACCCAGGCACCCCGAAATTATACATTTTAAAACAATGAATTTTACATTATGTGAATCTCACCTCAATTATATATGTTCATATATATATGTATGTATGTATATATGTGTGTATGTATGTATTCACACACATACCCGCACACAACATTTTTACTTATTAGGTTGGAAAATAGCAAAAAGTTTTATGATAGCCACCCTGTATAGGTAAAGAGAAAACAGGAATTCTCATATTCCATTGTTGTGATTACGTATTTTTTTTTTAAGATTTTAGTTATTTATTTGACAGAGAGAAACACAGTGAGAGAGAGAGAAGCAGGCCTCCCACCGAGCAGGAAGCCAGATGTGGGACTCAATCCCGGGGCCTCCAGGATCATGACCTGAGCTGAAAGCAGTCGCTTAGCCAACTGAGCCACCCAGGCACCCTGTGATTATGTACCGATGAAACTAGTTTTCAATTTGATATTATGCAGCACTTTCATTCAGTCAATAGAAATTTGCCTTGTACTTTCCAAAGGATGTCAAAGCATAAGTACAAGGATATTGATTATGGAACGGATAGTAAAGAACAGAAAAAAAAACTCAAATATCTATGATATATTAATAAATGATAATATAACCAAATGATGGAAGTTCTAAAAGTGTTTTATATCCAAACATATTTCTTTACAATAAAATATCTCAAAAAATTAGTGAAAAAAGACAAGGTACAACACAATGTATATATCAGGATCCCATTTATTGTATTCATGTGTGAAAATATACATTAAAATCCTCAAACATTCAATAGGAAAAAAAGCCTTTATACCTCCTCTGATCATGTATATAGATAATTTTATGCTTAATGTTGACTACTCTTATAAGCATTACTTTTGTGTATCCACCTCTAACATCTGGCAATGGAATTACAAACTTTTATTTACTTTTTAATACTTTTTTCATTAAAAATATAAATGTAGTGTCACACTGGTGTTCTTTAAAAATGTAAGAAGTGAATCCATCTATTAATCCATAAATAAATAGTTTTTAAATCTGCCTTAATTTCTTTCTCAGGTGAACAATGATATCATTCTTTTGCAGTTAAATTATCACCATTTTCTTGAGAGCTCTAATGGGCACAGATCCTCATTGCAAATTCCTCCTGGGACAAAGAATAAGTGTTTTATAGACTATTTGATTTGATCTTAAAAACCTGTTAGTCATTCAAAAGTCTTATATTTCTAACTGGGAATATGTGTAAATTGTTGCTGTTAAGTCAGCCCTGTAAGAAGGATATAGGATACAAATTAATCTCCACATGAGATTCAAGAGAACCACTGACAGAACAACCACAGTATTTAAAGAAATGAAGGACACAGAATTATTTTTGTTTTTATCTATAATATGTGTAACAACACTAGAATTTCTTATACAAATGAAGATTACCTTTCTTCTTGAGAGAATACAGCTTTATCCCATTGGTAGTATTATTGAAAACTGATGTGTGTACCTTTTTTCTGAGCCTGTGAAATGGACTGAATGTTTGTGTACCACCCTTTCCCCGCACTCCCAAAATTCATATGTTGAGATCCTAACCTACAATGTAATGGTATTAGGAGGTCGGCCATTCCAGGAGGTTGATTAGGTCACAGGGGTAAAGTTGTCATGGATGGGATTAGTGTCCTTATAAAAGATACCTGAGAGAGATCACTCTTTCCAGCATATAAGAAAAGAGAGACAGGAGGGCCATCTATGAACTAAGGAAGGAGGCCCTCACCAGACATGGAATTTGTCAGCACTTTGTACTCGAACTTCCCAACCTCCAGAAACATAAGAAATAAATGTTTTAGGAACTTAGTCTACGATAATTGTGTTATAGCAGCCCAAAAAGCCTAAGGCAGCCTGCATAATTTTTATATATTTGCATAGGATTTCAGCAACATAAATGATAGGCAATTAGTGTCTTTTGTGAGATGGGCTTAATTTTTTTTAAAGGTTGCTATTCTAATAAAGAAGGTACCAGACACTAAAGTATGATTACAGCTACCAATGACAAAGGTCAATCTTGTCTATGTGTGGCTTGCAATGTAGTTCTAAAAACAATTCTGAAGTAGGAGTCACCAAAGTGGCTTAGAACACTAAAATAATATACATATTTTTGAGGCAATACTGGAATACTATAAACCTATCAATTCTGATATGTCTTTTTTAAAAATCTCATTACTTTGTAGTCATATATGCATATTCTGAAACCAAGAGACTGCCACATAAGTCGTCATCCTCCCAAATCCTTATCTGTGAAATGAGTTAGACAAAATAATTTAAGATATCCAGATGTTCTATGGTGCTATATTTTATTTTTGGAGATAGAAGAAGGAAATTATCACTGACCTCCATCACCAACTCCAATTCTCATTCCACTTCTTACTCAGTCTAACTGAAAAATTGAACACGGAGTTGATTGCTCCCCTAGCACAGCTTCGAAGAGTCCACTGGTTCCTTCTTAGTTCTCCTTCTGCCTCAGTGGCTACTCTTTCTTAGTCCCCATTTCTGATCACTCCCTATCTGCCCATGCTCTATACAATGCCAGAAATCCCACCTTTTCTTTTCTATCCACAATCACTCTCTAGGTGATCTTGTCTAATGCTATGTGTTCAATTACTGTCTTCATGTTGATAACTCCCAAATTTGTATCACCAGCCCCAATTCTTACTCAACATCTTGGATATTTAGTAGTTTTCTGAAATTTCAAATATCCAAAACATGCTCTTAATTTCTATACCCACATATGTTCCTTCTATAAATTACTCAATTTCATTAAATAGGAACTTACTTTTCTAATGCTTAGGCTAAAAACCTCTGGACTATACTCAATTCCTTCCTTTTCTTCTCCCCACATCCATCTTTGAACAAATGCTGCCATTTTTACCTTTGAAGCACAACCAGAATCTAACTACTTCTCACCACCTTCAATTTGACCATCCTGTTCCCACCAACATCATCTCTAGTTTGGACTACTAAAATGTCAGCCTATTTGGCGTCTATGCTTCCACTCTTGTCTCCCTACACTCAATTTTTCCACAAAGCAGGTAGGTCATGCTTTTTTTTTTTAAATCATCACACAGATCATGTCACTTGACTACTTAAAATCCTCCAAGGGTGTCCCACCTTACTCAAGATCAAAGGAGGGCACCTGGGAGGCTCAGTGGGTTAAGCCTTCCACCTCTCTCGTTGCCTACTTGTAAACTCTCTCTGTGACAAATAAATAAATAAAATCTTTTAAAAAAAATCAAAGTAAAACTACATGGGCTGGCCCTTCTACCATTTATCTGATCTACCTGTCATAGGTACACTTCACTCACTTCATTACCTGAATTCTTAGAGCAGGTTGAGTGTAATCCTGTTGAACATGCTGCCTGTAATAATCTTGTATCATATGTACACATAGATCACTATTTCATTTTGGGGGGGGTGTCTCTCCTCACATGTTACTTTACTAGACTCCTCTTTCCTAACTACATATATTAAATAGCACCCTCTGGTCACACTATCTCCATTACTCATTATCTTTTTTTCACTGTTCTTATAAAATTGTGATATATACTTCATTTATTGGTTTATTAACTGATTCTCTCCCTCCAAGCATCAAAATATTGCTCTATTAAAGCAAGAATTATATTTACTGATCTATCTCCTATGCTTAAAATAGTGCCTGGAAAAAGGTAACACCTGATAAATATTTCTCAAATGAACAAGAAGTATATTAAATCCATTTTGTCATATGCAACAGAAGTCAATGAAACTATAAGAGGAAAAAACACATTTTGAGAATATATGGATATGCTAGGTATAACAAGGGAACACACAAACATGTTTACCTACATAAAGCCATCTCTGAAACTGGATTTAGAAACACTCTACTATTGTAGAGATACAAGAAAGCTGGCCAGAGCCATGGGTGGAAAAAGTCATCCATAGGAAATTAAGATCCCAGCCTGTGCTATCATTTAAGTATGGGGTCTAAACTCACTCATGTATATGACATAGGGACCTCAACTGAAAACTTAACAGAATCATAGCTATATCTAGGTTTCCTGCAATACAAAATTTAAAATTATCTTATAGGAATACTTTTTTAATACCCAAAACCACAAGATCAAATGGGAAACAAACTATACTAATGGTGAATTCAGTAAAATAAATAAATAAATAAAATTAAAACCCACACAAGGAGAGAAAGTCAACTGCTACTGCCACATGAATGGGAGAATTTATGCCCTAAGAAATAAAAAAAAAAAATCTAAGTATTAAGATATGCATGCTTAAAAAGACAAACCATAAGAGACTCTTAATCTCAGGAAACAAACTGAGGGTTGCTGGGGGGGTGGGAGGGGAGGGATAGGCTTGCTGGGTTATGGGGGAAAAAAAGCTTTTTAAAGGTTATATACATCAAGAATAGGACATTATAAAAAGGGTGAATTTCAAAAAGAACAGCAACAACTAAAAAAATACCAGAAATGAAAAATGTCAACAAAGGAATGAGAAGATCTATAAATTAAACTCATCTAAAGAGAAATATGATGCACATACAATATGGGGGGAAAGATGAAAAATACGAAAGAGAAATGAATTAAGGGTATAAGAATAATAAGACACATCATAGGTCTAACTGGTAGATAAGAAAAGAGAAATGTGGGGCGCTTGAGTGGCTCAGTTGGTTGGGCGACTGCCTTCGGCTCAGGTCATGATCCCAGAGACCTGGGATCGAGCCCCACATCGGGCTCCCTGCTCGGCAGGAGGCCTGCTTCTCCCTCTCTCACTTCCCCTGCTTGTGTTCCCCCTCTGGCTCTGTTTCTCTCTGTCGAATACATAAATAAAATCTTTAATAAAAAAAAAAAAAGAAAGAAAAGAGAAATGTGTAGAGGCAATATTTATAGAGATGATGGCTAATCATTTTCCAAAAGAAAAAAAGAGAAATCCTCAGATTGAAAAATAGTGATTATACGTATATTTATATAGAGATATACACATTACATACATGTAAGTCCACACCTATACACATTGTAATGAAACTCCACAACACCAAAGACAAAAACAAAATCTTTCAAACTATCAGAAAAAAAAAATTGAGATTGTTATAGAAGCAACTATTAGATCAACACCCAACCTATCAGCAGCAACAAATGCTACAAGGCAATGAAATATTATCTTCTGATGAAGAAAACTGTCCACCTAGAATCCTACACCTAGAAATCTAAACTATTAGAGTGAGAACAAAATAAAAGGGTTATCATACACAAAAAGAATGAAAATTTGCTACTTACAGACTCTTACACACTAAAAATACTTTTGGCAATAAGGAATCACATGCAAGAAAAATTAAACAGAGGAATTAATAATAAACACTCATTTTCTAAATACTAGTAACTTTTTAAATGGAAGGAAGTTAAAAATAAGGTGATGACTGATGCAAGCAGGCAGACTGAATTTAAGGTATTAAAGATATGTCTACTTCAGACTTTAATCACCATTTAAGGATAGCAACTCCCAAAACAGTAGAGACAATGGACAAAGTATGAACTAGAGGGATACACAGCAAATGCATAAATGCAGCAGCCTCAGGAGAGAGGGAGGTGATGGGACTACAGAGGTAACATAGAGAATGTCAACATCACATATAACACCACATTTTTAATAAAAAATATTGAACAAAAATATCAAAATATTGGGGCGCCTGGGTGACTCAGTTGGTTAAGCGACTGCCTTCGGCTAAGGTCGTGGTCCTGGAGTCCTGGAATCGAGCCCCACATCGGGCTCCCTGCTCGGCCAGAAGCCTGCTTCTCCCTCTCTCGCTCCCCCTGCTTGTGTCCCCTCTCTAGCTATGTTTCTCTCTGTCAAATGAATACATAAAATCTTAAAATATATATATATCAAAATATTAATTTTTGTTGAGTAAACAAATCTCTTCTTATTCTATTTTTTCGTGTTTTCAGCAGCTACTGACCTTATTCATTTCACTTTTTAGAGTGTAAGCAAGACTACACTCTAAAAAAGTATGAAAGTTTTTCTTTATTCTAAACCTCATAAATTCTCAAGAATTATATGAAGCAAAAGAGTCCTAATCTCCAGTTGATTTCTCCCTTAATCTAAAATGAATATGAAATCAAACTGTTTTTCAATTTTGAACCACTCCAAGGAAAGACTCGTCCAATTTTACACCTTGACTTTGAAATTGTGGGACACAGCAGAAGCAAAATAAAATAGCCTATATTTGACTTTAAAAATATATAGGGGCTTCCTGTCCAAGGACCAAAAAAAAAAAAAAAAAAAGGAGCAGGAGGGTACAAAAATGATCTCTTCAAACAAAGGTAACTGGTTTTGTTTTGTTTTGTTTTTAGGAAATTTGGTTAGATATGCTATGCAACTTGTTTCTTGCGTTCAATAAAGCCACTCAGTTTAGAAATTTTATACATCAGTGGGTTAGTCAGTCCATAAACAGTTTTTCAGTTATAATGAAAACAATATTCCCATAAATATTTTCCTTTCCAGCAAAAAAAGAAAAGTTAAGAATATAAAGGATAGGGTAGTTACAAATGGCTTTTTGTTCATGCACTTGTAAATGAGGTCTGCAGCTTTTAAAACCAAAATAGAGTGTGAATGTCCCAGTAAATCTGCATCAGATGTGCTTCAGGTTGAAAGAAAATGATATCAAATACAAGTAGCTAAATGAATCGTGAAAAAAGTGTAATCCACACAGATAGACCATGTTATGCAACTGCTCTACAAGTCTGCGTATAGGGCAAAACAACTCCTTATTTCCAAAAATAAATGTAGTTGGTTGTTTATCTGCAGCTGGATGAGGTATTTCATCATGACATATTTCAAGACATTTTAAGGGAGAAAAATGAGTTATCTTAGTTTTGATGGAGGCAATAAAGTTTAGAAGTTCAAAATGGGAGCTCAGGAGTCCTACTGTCTGGAGTTTGAAATCATGGCCTCCCCACTGGTTGTGTAAGCTTGTGCAGGTTTAACCACTGTGTCCCTCTGTTTCCTAATCTGCAAAATTGGAATAATAGCAGCAAGTATTAAACCTGACATAAAAGCAATCAATAAATGATTATTACTATCATTATCATTTTAATCTGGGGCTATAAACTGTCAAGGAAATGAAATACAGTATTTCCATATAATAACTAATCAAGTACAATTTTACCATCAGGAAGAGATGCTTCATATCTCTGATTGAAAATGGGTTTGGGTGCCTGGGTGGCTCACTCGTTAATCATTTGCCTTTGGCTCAGGTTATAATCCCAGAGTCCAGAGATATCAAGTCCTACATCAGGTTTCCTGCCTGGTGGGAAGCCTACTTCTCCCTCTCTCATTCCCCCTGCTCGTGTTCCCTCTCTAGTTGTGTTTCTCTCTGTCAGTTTATTTTCTCTCTGTCAGTTTAATTTATTTATATTTTATTATAAATAAATAAAATCTTTTTAAAAAAAAGAAAGAAAGAAAGAAAAGAAAATGGGCTTACTCAAGGTCCTAAAATTAAACCATCATGTATAACATACAGTAATGTTAAACTATTCACTACTAGTGAAAATAAGGATCTTTAATTTCCATTAAAAAATTTTAAGTTCTGTACATTGGGGAGGATATGTGTTACAGTGACTGCTGTGAATTGTGTAAGACTGATGAATCACAGACCTATATCCCTGAAGCAAATAATACATATGTCAACATAAATAAATAAATAAATAAATAGGATTTTAAGTTCATGTGGGTTATTTTCTGAAAATTTTGTGGTGTCTGTGTGTGCAAAATATACTTATCTTATGCAAAACACTTCATGTACCATCAATATCTTCTCTTTCATATTTTAAGAAATGTAATTGAAATATTTTCTAGTATGACTTTGGGTTTTACTAAGTTGAATCTATAGCCGTACATAATATAAATTTTATCCCTTTCACATCTGAAAATATTAGTCTATAGATGTGGCTTTATAAAGCCTTATATAACTAGATACCTATTTAAATCTCCCTAGAGTGATAAGATTTATCTGTTTAGACTGCCCTTATACCATGTTCTGAGGGCCAAGTGTAAACAGGAATAACGTGGGGGGTTTTTCCTCCATTAAAAAAAAGGTAAAACTTGCTTAAAAAATTACTTTCATTCATTTCATATTTGAATTTCAAAACATAACAACCAGTTCATTCTGATGCACTAAAAGAGCAAATATTTAATTGCTCTGCAGAGCATAAGCAAAACAGTGAGCAAAGAGGTTAAGCAAGAATACTGAGTTGATGTGTAATGCTGATCTCCCAAAAGAAGGAAGAGGCAGAGCTGCATTCACTCTGGAATCTGTAAGTCTTTTGACAAATATTCAGCTTAACTGCAAGGTCCAAAAATCTGTATGTGTATATATGCCTGCCTGTTTGTGAAGCCTCTGCATATACATACATGGGGGGGGGGGCACAGAGAAAGAGGGAAATAGGAGGTGTGACACTGACAAAAGATAGAAAGCTAGAAAAATAGAAGCCATTCAATCTGCAAAAAATAAAGGATACAACAGAGCACACAGAGCACAGCACACACTAAAATACACAGCTTAAGTAACTGAAAACAACTAAAATAGTTTAAATAAAATCATGTTTAATACAAGATTGCTTTCTAATTTTGTTTGAATATAGAACTATATACCTTCAGCAAATATATATACTTACAGGGAAATAACAGGTGAAATAGGAATAACTAATATGAGGCCAAGAAGTTCACAAAGTACCATCGCATTCAGAGAATCATTCTAAGGCTCAAGGCAGTCTTTAGTGAGTGCTTCAATAATGTAGCCACAAGATCCTTACTGCTCACTCACAAACAGGGCTCCAGAGCTAATGCCTCCACTGTGCACTATGCCATTACCTTCGACCTCTACTGAAATTTCACAGTAACAACATCAGATCAGAACCATCAAGAACATTCCCTGAATACTTGTAATGTGACACACACTATCTTAAGCACTTCCTGTGATTCAATTTATATAATCCTCACAACAATCCTATGAGGTAAGAACAATTATGATGTGCATTTTACTAATGAGGAAACTGATACACAGGCTTTTCCCCCTAGAAAGCAAAATGTTTCCTTTCATGAGAGAAATGAAAAATAATTGAGTGTGCCATTCAAATTAAAGTTCACTCATACCGGCATGTAACTGTACTTGATTTTTCAAATATATGTCACAGAATCCCTGATCATCATCTTACTCCAAGGCACTTGAAGTCATATCATACCTCTTATTATTATAAAATATTTAGAATAATATAAAAAGGATATGTTGCTTTATTAAGAAATGTTTAATGAATGAAATATTTCTACTTAAAATGGGTAACAATCACCACCAAAAACATTTGATAACCATTGTTTTATTAGGTCTAAAAAGAAAATAACAAAAATTCCAAGATAGAATTTTAATTACTTGAAATATTAAATGAATAAACAAAAATATGGTATGATTATCTACTTTAAATTAGTATATACTATTTTCACTTCATTTTACATTGATTTAGAAATCTAGGCAAGAGTGAATTATAAAGTTGACATATAAACTGACACTTGTCATTAAAAATGCAAACCAGGGGCGCCTGGATGGCTCAGTGGGTTAAAGCCTCTGCCTTCAGCTCAGATCATGGTCTCAGAGTCCTGGGATTAAGGCCCACATCGGGCTCTCTGCTAGGCAGGGAGCCTGCTTTCTACTCTCTCTCTGCCTGCCTCTCTGCCTACTTGTGATCTCTCTCTCTGTCAAATAAATAAATAAAATCTTTTAAAAAAATGCAAACCAGTTTAAGCAAGAAAAGTTGCAACATCCCTAACAAGCTTAACTTTTGAAAAGATAGAGCAAACATTTGGAAGATAAATAATACATATATATATATATATATATATATATATAGAGAGAGAGAGAGAGAGAGAGAGAAAGAGAGAGAGAGAGAGAGAGAGAGAGAGACTAAGCATATATTTCACAAGGATAATAAGGCAATCAGAACAAATTCCTATATTATAAAGATTTGCTACTGAGAGTCAAGACATGTCTGAGAAACCCTGGGATCAAATGAATGTCACTTCATAATTACTTAAAATCAAGTATTACCTTAAGTCACTGGAGAATTATGGAAAAGGATATTGTTATTATTAGCAATTGGTGGTATATGTAGGTATTTAAAAAATTTTTTTAAGATTTTATTTATTTGAGAGAGACAGGGAGAAAGGGAGAGAGAGAGAGAGCCCACAAGAGAGAGCACACAAGTGTGGGAAAAGCAGAGGGAGAGTGAAAAGCAGCCTCCGGGCTCAGCCAGGGCACAGAACCTGATGTGGGGCTGGATACCACGCCCCAGAGATCGTGACCAAATCCGAAATCAAGAATTGGATGCTTAATCAATCGACTGAGCCACCCAGGTACCCCTTTTATCTGTTCTCTGATGCATTTTTAATGGGTTTTATTATTGTTTTTAAAAAATGAATCAGTTTTTGGTTCAGAGAAAAACTGAGCAGAAAGTTCAGAGTTCCCATATACTCTCCCTCCCTAACCCACAGTTGCCCCTATTATTAACATATTGAGAGGCACCTGGGTGGCTCAGTTAGTTGGGCAACTGCCTTCGGCTCAGGTCATGGTCCCAGAGTCCCAGGATCAAGCCCCGCATGGGGCTGCCTGCTCGGCGGGAAGCCTGCTTCTCCCTCTCTCACTCCCCTTGCTCATGTTCCCTCTCTAGCTGTGTTTCTCTCTGTCAAATAAATAAAGTCTTTAAAAACAAAAACAAAAACATTGATATGGTACATCTGTTTATAACTGGTTAACCAGTATTGATACACTGTTACCAACTAAAGTCCACAGTTTACATTAGGATTTACTCTTTGTACTTTGTGGATTTATGAGCTTTGCCAAATCCATATCATATGCCCACCATTATTGTATCAACCAGAACAATTTCACTGCCCTAAAAATTCCATGTTCTCTACCTACTCATTCCTCTGCTAGAACCTCTAGCAACTACCCATCTTTTTACTGTCTCTACAGTCCTGCATTTTCTAAAATGTCATATTTCTAGAATCAGATACTACACTGCCTTTTCGAACTGGCTTTCTCTCATTAGCAGTATTGCAATTAAGGTTCCTCCATGCCTTTTTGTGACTTGATAGCTCATTTCTTTCTATCACTGAATAATATTCCATCGCATGAACATACCAGTTTATCTTTTCACATGTTGAAAGACCTTGGTTTCTTCTACTTCAGATCAATTATAAATAAAGTTGCTATAAACATTCCCATGTGGGTTCTTGTGTGAACATAACTTTTCAACCCATTTGAGTAAATATCAAGCAGAACAGTTCCTGGATCTCATGATAAGACTACATTTAGCTGTGTTAACAAACTGCCAACCTGTATTCCAAGGGGGCTGTACTGTTTCACATGCCGACGAGCAGTGAATCAGAGTTCCTGTTGCCCCACTTCCTCACCAGCACTGGTACTGTCAGCGTTTTGAGTGTAGCCATTGCGAGTATACAGTGATTACTTCTTGTTTTAATTTATAATTCCTTAGTGGCATATAATGTTGAGTATCTTTTCATATGCTTTTTGCCATCTGTATATCCTCTTTAGTAAGGTAGCTATTCAGAATTTTGCCTACTTTTTAACTAGCCTTTTTGTTGTTGAGTTTTAAGAATTCTTTATATATTTTGAATAGTAGTACTTTCTCTGATCTATGTTTTGCAAAGCCTTCTCCCAGTCTGTGGCTTATCTTTTCATTCTCTAAATAGTGCCTTTCACAGAACAGAAATTTTTCATTTTAGTGAAGTCCCACATATCATTTTTTCTTTCACAGATCATGCTTATGGCATTGTATCAAATAGGTCATCACCAAACCCAAGATCATCTATATTTTGTCCTATGTTATGTCCTAGAAGTTTTATAATTTTGCAGTTTACATTTGGGATGTGCTGACCCCATAGTTGAAAACACCTTAGCAGTACTGAGTGTGTTCTTTGTAATTAAGTTGATTTTTAGAGACAAAGAAAAATTTAAAAGCCCAGGACCAGCAAATTCTAAAAACTGTAAAGTTGGCATCTAAGTCTTGCCAAACACTAAATCCTTCCAAACACTCAGCTGACAAAGATAATATATACATGTATACACACAAACACACACACACACACACACACACACACACACACACACACACAGCTACCATCACCAGGACCTTTTCAGGACCATACCCACACCCTCACTACTCCATCTGCTGATCCTATAGAAACACTGAGATTCTCTACTAAGGGGTGGGACACCATTCCTGCTGGGGCTAGGCCCTAAGATGCGACAGCTTCCTTTGTTCATTCTCTGATGTTTAGCACCTCTCCAATCCATGAAGCTTCTATATCCAAACTCCACCCACTGATCAGCAACCACTTTTCTCATTTCTAATCACTGAAAAACTCCCCCTCTCATGCTCAAGAGCCAGAAAAAACACAAAGAAAACTAGGAGTAACAGTGGTTTCAGATAATTAAGAAGTCAAGCAACCACTAAAACACTATTCTCGGCTATACTATGGTTTAAGTAGGCTTCTGTGAGTAGACCTGGGTACTTACCATTTATTACTCTAGTTTTGGTAAAAAAATCACATAAAATTTCAAACAACTACCTTAAAACAATATTTGGATCACCTAAGTTTGAGACCACTTGCTCTTAATATTAACAGAAAATTGAAATCAATATCCATATAGAATCTCATTATAAAAGCCTCTATTTTGAAATATTGATTGATTAGTCTGTTATAATTGTACTGAAATCAAGTAGTTTCTACCTTAGCAAACTACATTTGTGATTTGATGGACATAAATAAGGTTATAATAAAGGCTTAAATGGTGATATTGATCTGAAGATTTCAACTACTGTACTTCAAAGTGAAATTGTTTCAGTAATCATTTTTATAATATACAGGGGCCTGTGCAAGTCATATTTGAAAAGCTAAGTATACTTAAAAAGAAATGAATATACTTTTTCAAAGAAAATAACTACATGTTAATATACAGCTACTCTAGCTGTAAAATAAGACCAAATGTCAAAGCAGGCTATTAGGTGAATCAGCTTTTATTGTTGCTGTAATATTTTTTGTATGTTTCTGAAGAGCAGTTTTGTTTACAGACTAAAATTCTCCTGATTTAAGTTTCCACTTTCAAAGCATAAGAAAATACATTTTTCTTTTCTGTAATATTCTAAGCTACTAAAATATAACCAATGAAATCACTTGATGTAGTTTTTAAGCTAAAATTATATGTTTCCACACCACAATCATTGTGAAGAGGAAAACAAATTATCACGCCATTAGAGAAAAAAAATACTAACAAAAGGAGACCTAATAAGTAAAATTTTAAAACGCTGGGGAACACACATCTGACCTACAACCTGTAAGAAACTTTCTCAATCAGGCAAATGGCAAGCTGTAAAATAATATCTGCAATTTCATCCCAGGGAATCATACCCAATCTGAAACACTGAGCAGCAAGCAGAGCATTCGCTAGAATATTCTATCAGGTAGGGCAGCTAGTTTATAGGACAGCAGTACCATGGAAACGACTCTACAGATAGCTATTCCAAACAGTGGCATTTGAAAACCACAGGCCCCTGCGAATAAGAGTCATTATAGAGCAAAATAAGAGGGCTGGCATGGAGGTCATGAATACCACACACATTCAATTATTAAAAGAATGGTAGTATATTTAATAATTACTCCTCCTCACAAAACACTGATGAGAGAACAAAGAGGGCAGGAGTGGCCTTACAATAAATGAGCTCTACCCAAAGCATAAAAGAAATACACCAAATCAAATCAAATATTCTGTAAAATCTATTAGCAAAGACTGGAAGTATTTAAAATCTGTAATAAAAAATACTAAAAATTCTAATAATATCTAAATAATATACAAAGCTAAGGGGACGAGATTAACTTCAGGACACTAATGGTGGCCTGATAGCTCTTACTGTCCTGTTTGGTCAGGAATCTATAGGCCAAGTCAACTGTGCAGGAGACCTAAGTAGGCTAGGTTCAAAGTGGAACACGGGATTACCCATGGGTAAAAGCCAAACAGAGGTTTGCATAGGGCACAAATACTGACAAAACTAAAGCTAATTGTGTGGTCAGATAGGCACAAGGGCTCAGCAGTACCAACAGTCAAAGTAGCTTCAAACACAGTAATGAACAAAGTCAGGACAGAAATAATAAATGATGAAAGCTTAAGGGTTGGAGAACCATATAAGGTTGAATCTGCTATGAGGTCCAAGGCAAACTCCAAGAACACATTCTAGGCCACAGTTCCATATCTTTGGCCAAATATATTCCAGATATTTCTGTGAAGGTATTTTTTAAATGAGTTTAACACTTAGATCAATAGACTGAGTAAGGCAGATTATTCTCCAAAAGTATGGGTGGATCTCATCCAATCAATTGACGACAGTCTTTTTTTTTTTTTTTTAAGATTTTATTTATTTATTTGACAGAGAGATCACAAGTAGGCAGAGAGGCAGGCAGAGAGAGAGGAGGAAGCAGGCTTCCTGATGAGCAGAGAGACCGATGCGGGCCCCGATCCCAGGACCTTGAGATCATGACCTGAGCCAAAAGCAGAGGCCTTAACCCACTGAGCCACCCAGGCGCCCTACTGATGGTCTTAATAGAAAAAACTTACCTCCATAGAATAAGAGGAAATTTTTCCAGCAGATCACCTTTGGATTAAAACTGAAACCTATTCCCTAGGTCTCCAGCCTACCGTCCTATACTGCAGAATCTACACTTGTCAAGCCTCCATAGTTTCTAAAAATAAATCAATCTCTTTCTCATTCTCTCATATACATGTATATGAGAGAGCCTTCTGGATATGTCTCTGTGGAGAACGGAATCCCAATAGCAAGAGTTTGGAACAACTGTTTCCCTATTCCATAAGGTTGTGCTCTCCAGGAGGGTTTTCTTAGAGTTATCATTCAAAGACCTGAGAGCCTCAAGAGAAAGGGGGACCTTGCCTTCTTCCTCTTTGTCTCCCATGCCACGACTAGGAAAGGCCTGACATTTCAGTAGGTATTTAACAAATCCCTCCCAGACATATCTGAGACTGAGATTGAGGTACTTTCTGGTCCATATGATTCCTCAAGACTGTACACACTATTGATATACTTCCAAACATTCCTTATGTGAGCAAAGAAAACCTATATGAATATATGAGTATTTAAAGTAGTATCACTGGTCTTTCTTGCATCTTTCTTATGAATAATTCTGAAAGCTGAATTTAATTCTGTTCCCAATCATTACAAAGATTTAATTTGACTATTCAAAAATAAACTCCAATCTGTTCTCCAAAATCTTTTCACTTTCAGAAAATCAAAGGTTGAACTGTGAACAAAAAAACCTAGTTCCCCAAATCTAAGAATTGGAAATAAGTCAGGGGGGAGCATCTAACAATAATATCTACCCTTATAGAGCACTCATTGTTTTCCAAGTATTTTTGTGTTAGCCCCTTAACATGGATGATTTCAAAACAGAACTGTAAGGCAGGGTTTATTACCCTGTTTTACAAGTGAAGAAACTGAAGCTGAAAAAAGTGGAAGTTTATCCAGCAGGCTGGGAGACTAGGATTAGAATTCAAACTTTCTTATTCCAAATCCTAATCATAACCAAAGAAAATAAGTGTATAACCCTCCAAAAAAAGTTTCATTCTCATCAAAACATAAGAATTTTTTTTCTTAAGTATTAATGTTATGTAGCTAAAACAAAACATATCCTACAGGAACAATGTCTACACTATCTGAAAGAATTATAATATTTATTAGAACATGGCTGGATGAATTCTCAGGTGGAAATAGTTAAAAGTATAATAGATAAATGCAGGATAAAAATTAAATGTCTTAATTTTAGAAGATTTTAAAAGTTTAGGCAGACATAATCATGTCTGCTTCTGATATGGCCAACTATAAACTCTGGAAAAAAACATAAAAAACAACTATCTGAAAGGTATGGAGAATTCAAGACAAACAGAGAAAAACTGAACCAGAACTGACAGTAGAAGAAGGAAATGGCACTCAGTGGTCCTCCTGTTTTGTTTTGGTTTCTTATGATTTTGAGTATGAGGGTAGTCCTCACAGTTGCCAAGGTAAGGCAGGTAGCTACAACTACAATAGAGAGCTGATGGTGATCACGGTATAACAGTTTCTCAAATTGTGCGACATCGTTTCCTAGAGTAACAAAGATTTTAACAAGTTTTAAAGTCAACCAACCTACATGCTTCAACTATTAAATACTACTTATGCCTTAACTTTGGTCTATTTTAAATAATAAATGTATATCTTAATTTTTTTTTACCTATCCCCTAAAGCTGAAACCATCTGAAGAAAAGTAAGGCAAGTGGGTGTACAAAATAGCAATTAGTAAGAGGCATAGTGAAATTTTCTTTGAACTACATGATAATCATATTCCCATTAAATGTGCTTCCTTTTATTAATGACTTCTTTTAATCTTCTCCTTTCAGACTTCTTTTCCTTCTCAGATGGAATATTAATTGGAAAAGAATAATGGTAAAAAAAAATCATAAAGAAAACTTTTAATTTAATTTGGAAATACCAACATTTTATCTTAACCATAATCCTAGATTCAATTAATTTTAAATACAATATTTTATTTTGACCGCCAGAGAAAAACTTCTTATGCTATACTGTTCTTGAGATCTCCCAATCCACAGAGTTAGTTGCTAATTTTTATAATGAATTAAAAGAAAAACAGACAAAAGGACAATTATTTCTTATTCCACCATCATTATTAAAGCAATATGCCAGTAAAATATGCCAACTTTCACAGAACTATTTGGTTCAACAAAGCTGTTTCCTATTCTTGAGCTTATTTCCAAAGGATCTGTTTCTCTATTCAAAATTGCTTGTGAAAACTCTCAATGTAGCATGCCACTTTCTGAGGCCCTCGAAGAATCTAGTCTCCAGTCTTGGAAACAAGAAGCAACTAAGAACCCTCATGAATCTTTTCCGGGTTTCAAAGTTTAACACTTCTTTTCCTTTGACTAAGATTCATTTTTACCAATCTTACTGGGCACAAGTCATGATTTTAATTGCACCTTGGACACCCAAAAAATTAATCTAATTTCAATCATCATAGTAGATACAAAAAAAAGAATGAGACCTTGCCCTTTGAAACATGGATAGACATAGAGGGTATTATGCTAAATGAAATAAGTCAGACTGAGAAGGACAAATACGATATGATTTCACTTATATAGAGAATAAAATATAAAACAAATGAACAAACAAAAAGCAGAATCAGACTTATTAATACAGAGAACAAACTGATGGTTGCTAGGGTGGGGGCAAAATGGGTAAAGGGGATTGGAAGATACAGGCTTCCAGTTACTGAATGGATAAGTCATGGGAATAAAAGGTACAACACACTATGGTGACAGATGGTAGCCATACTTGTGGTGAGTATAGCAGAAGATAGAGAGCTGTCCAACACTACATTGTACACCCAAAACTAATGTAACATTATGTCAACTATATTCAAAATAAACAAATAAAGGAAATATAAATAAGAATAAGAAATTTAAAAAACCAACAAACATGAATGTGAATGATCTTATATTTTATTATATTACCCCTGGTATCACCAACTTGGCATCGTAGTCATTTCAAACCCAAAAGCCACCAGAAGCACAATGTGTTAATCCTGAGTTAGTATGAAAGTTCTTCCCAGCAAAGCTCTGTAAGGCTCTCTTTTCAATCCTGCTTCCAGCCAGGCAAGCCTATTTATTTACCTGCTTTCTTGTCTGCAGGTAGCCCACATCATGGGCTTGACTCCTGCCCAACAATAAGTATACTGAAAGTTCCTATAAATAAGGTGTTTCTCTCTCCTTGGGTGCCTATATTAGTTTCCTCCTTCCTTCCCTATCTGGATTCTACCCCTGACACTAGCCCAGTTGCTAGCTTCCTGCCACCTCCAGTCCCATTCACTTAAATACTTACTCCCAATCTGCAAATCCCAGCTTGACTTATCTTTCCTGTTTCTAGAATTATTATTGTGACGGATGATTGTTAGCTTAGAATTTTACCAGCTGATAACAAGGACTGAATACAAAAATGTATTTAGTGATTCTGAATACACATGGCAAAATGCAAGTGTATATAATTTAGCTTATTCAAATCGATTACTTTTCCTCCTCCAGTACGAACCTTATTTTTGAGTCATGAAACTTAGAGGAACTGTGAGGAGAGGCAAAGGCACCAACTTTCTTTTGTTTTAAAGTACGAAAACCTGTAATTATCAGAACTACTGAGGAGTGAAATATGGGTAATAGTGGATAACCACAGGAGATAGATTGTTAGCTGATCATCCAAATATATATTCTATTTTTCCTTCCTGCAAAGTAGACTACATTTCCCAGCCACCCTGGGAGTTAGGTGACTATGAGACTGAACTCTAGCCAACTGAACGTGGACAGAAGTGATATACAGTCCACTGTAGATAAAACTTCCCATGCTCTTTTCATTTTCAGTCTTGCTCGGATGCAGACAGTACCCTAAGGGGACCTTGAGAGCCCTGTGCTGATGGCAAGACTCCCTACCTGAGTCCCTAAATGACCACAAGGAGAATAACCAACTTACTGACCTGTTTACCCTCCAGTAGTGTTACATGAGCAAGAAATAAATTACGATGTTCAAGCCATTTTTCAAAAGTCCAAAATATTTTGGAGTCTGTTTGTTTTCACAGTTATCATTAAGCTAATTAATATCCCAATTATATAAGGTAAAAGTGGACCTTTTGTCAGGGAAGAGAGAAAGATCCTGAAACTTCTCCCCAAAAGCCAAAGTTACTGAAACCTCTTCTAACTAAACTCCTCTACTGAAACAGTAGGAAAGAGAACATGGGCCCAGAGAGAATGGAAGCTCTGGCAGTTTTACCCTGGAGACATAGTTATGCAAGTGATCTACCATTTGAGAACCCAAGTCAATGAGACACAGCATTCTTCATTAAGGTTATGAGAAGTGATCATTCTCCCTATTTTTTCCACATTCAACAAATATTTATTGAACATCCACTATATAACCCCTTCTCCATTCCTCTAGGAACCCCAAATCTCTTGTGAGAACACTAAGTAACACTGTCAGCCTTGAGCTATGACCCTGCTTCTACCTCCTATTATAACCTGAAAATTGTCTTTTGCAAGGGGAGTCCGATTTCTCCCAACTTTAACAAAAGGTATTTTGTTTCTTCAGCTTTTGGGAAGTAGGGGTCAACATGTTCCTTGTTCCTCACAGTCACTTTACATCTTTAGTCTATTGTCAAAATTCAAATATCAAACCCCTTTTTTAGTTCATACCACTTACTTATAAATGACCAGGATGAGTTAAGACTCGTGGTAGAAATAAATAGATAACCAATTGTAACCAACACAACAAAAAGCAGAATTTATTAGTAGAACACTTATACTATTCTCAATGGAAATGAAGAGAGAGATCAAGAACTACTTTTGGAATAACAGAAACCAAATGAGCTATGGGGACCTCTACAGTAGAAATTTGGGAACCTACTCTCTTCAGCAATGATTCAATCCTATCAACCACCAGATTTCAAATTTCAAATTTCCATAAGAGGGAAACTGAGTTTCCCAGCTTTAGTCAGTTGCCAACTCCTTGTAGCTCAGATGAAGCTACAGAGTCAAGGCTATGTGACACCAACATGGCCAACAGAAATTCCACCACATGTTTTGGGGGAAAATCCCTGAGAAAGAAAATGTCTATATGCTGAGCACTACTCCAAAAAGGTACCTACAGCATGCCAACCCCTGGTCTTGCAGCATATCTGAACACTTCCCATATACTTCCTGTGTATGCAAGAATGCCACAACCCAACTATCCAGCCACAAGGGCAATATATATAATCACACCCCTCCCACTTTAAGCAATTACCTCCAGGATTGATATCTATTTCAAGTCTAGAATCTCCAGAAGAGTCTAGACTTCTTCTAGCCAAGCTGTAATCACACACCATATCAATTTCCAACATGAAAACTCCTTCAGATCAACCAATCTATTTCACAAAGAATAATGTCAGTGGAATTCACTGTCCTTATTCACTAAAATTTTCATTTTAATTACTGTAAATCCTATTTCAAAAGGAAAAGAGAAGATAATTATTTCCTCTATCAGCAATAAAAAGCACAAATAAAACTAAGGCCTTGTTCTGCCTTAGCCAGTATTTGGGAATACTTTCCTCCAGTATCCATTCCGTATACATTGCATTCAGGTCACATTTCAAAAAACATGAGTTATTTCCCTAGTAGAGTAATCCAAACCTCCATCTTTTAGAAGCCTGAGCCCTTAACATTTCTGCTGAAGGGCTGGAAGAAAATTTCTATTAACCTTATTACTCTGCATGGTAGTGGTAAGAAGCATCTCAGGGAATCCCAGGATTCTACCAAATTCCTCTTGGTGTCTACCTGCAACAAACAACTCTGTATCCATTTTATAGACAAGGTAAATCATCCCAGCTAATATATGATCTCCTTTTTTACCTACTCCCCTACGGGCATAAGGAAGCCAAACAGCCAGATGCTATGATTAAGTAGAATATGGTCACTGCAAAAACTAGGGTTCAGGTAATCTGAGGAGGCAGAGGCACTCTCCAAGCCAAAGTTTGAAGATATCACCTATTGCTCACTGTAAGAATTAGGATTCCAAAATAAGTGTTGGTGAGTAGGTGGAGTAAAAAGATCCTTATGCACTGTTGGTGGGAACACAAACTGATGAAGCCACTATGAAGACAGCATGGAGGTTCCTTAAAAAATTAAAAATATAACTATCATATGATCCAGTAATCACACTACTGACTATTTACACAAATTACTGGCTATTCTATATAAATCTCTGGGTCGAGACCCCACATTTATAAGGTTGCCAGTTCATACCATATTTGAGTTTTCAGTACACTATTCCACTTTGTATCAACATTGTATCAGATCAGGTGCTCTGGGATCAAGGAATACATGGGAAGACTGAATCCCACTGTCATTATTACTTCTCTATGAAGTGGATTGATTGATCTGAGCAATAGTACATGATTTATATCATATCTGTATAGAAGATGGTCAGCTAATCTATGATGGTAGTAGAAGCAGAGCATGAAAAAAGAAATCCAAATACAAAACGAAAAAAAGACAAGTTGCTACACCCTTCACAATGTATTTGGACCAATCTAATCAGACACCATGTCACACACTGTGTTGAGAACACATGATATCCTATCTTGAAATGGGAATTGGTCAAAGCTGCTAGAAAATTAGTCATCTAGCAGAAGCAATCTGGTAAGTCTCAGTGAGAAAACGTCCATGCAACCAAGGCGAGGCATAGCCTCCATTCTTGTCATCATATGCACTTTATTTCCAAGCTCACTGACCAAACGCTGGTTTCTTCAGAGAAGAAAGTAACATTCATCATATTATTAAAAGTCTTCAGGGGTGCCTGGGTGGCTCAGTTGGTTAAGCAACTGCCTTCGGCTCAGGTCATGATCCCGGAGACCCGGGATCGAGTCCCACATCGGGCTCCCTGCTCGGTGGGAAGCCTGCTTCTCCCTCTCTCACCCCCCCTTGCTTGTGTTCCCTCTCTGGCTATGTTGGGAAGCCTGCTTCTCCCTCTCTCACCCCCCCTGCTTGTGTTCCCTCTCTGGCTATGTTTCTCTCTGTCAAATAAAAAAAACAAAAACAAAAACAAAAACTTTAAAAAAAAGTCTTCAGTTGAATATCATTAAATACATGTATTTTTGTTTCTGGGCCCAGTGTGAGTTTCAATCACAGTCTCTTCTAAATGCCCTGGTTATCATCTGCCAATCTACTCCCAGAAAGTAGTATAAAACCTGACCTTGGGCTGTCTCTCCATCCAGCCTAGGCAGACAATGGGATACGGTCTGAAGTTATATGCTCCAAAGTTTTCCTCTTTTTCAGTGTTTTTCCCTGTGTCTGCTGATATGGGCTATAATACTGCAGCACTTCATTTCTGGCTCATACTTGAACAGATTTCAGAGTCATCTTTATTTTTTTATCGGGTTCTCATAGGGAATTCTCCATTAAAAATTCCTATGTGAGCAAAGAAAATGTTAGCAATGTAGCAAGTACTAATGGGTCAGTGTTATCACAAAGACAACCGAAATCTTCTTTTTAAGCTCCTATAACTTCTTCCATGACAAAATTTCTTTGGTTTATCATTTTCCCTTTCCTCTTCCCTCCTGTCAGTCAAGGGATCCTTGCATCTGTTTTGATTCTATTCTTTCTCCCTCATTCCAACTGATGAGTATTTCTCCTTTAATGTATATATATTAGCACTTGACATTCACAAAGTCCAAAGTAATTCATCATATTGCCCACCTTTCTCTTATATTTCCCTCTCTCTACTAACACCGCCATTCTCCTAAACTATTCAGGAGCTATTTTAATCAATTCAACAAATATTGAAAATCTCCTGCTGTGCAATCTGCTCAATTAATTAAGAATATTCCGGGGCGTCTGGGTGGCTCAGTTGGTTAAGCAACTGCCTTCGGCTCAGCTCATGATCCCGGAGACCTGGGATCGAGTCCCACATCGGGCTCCCTGCTCGGCAGGAAGCCTGCTTCTCCCTCTCTCACTCCCCCTGCTTGTGTTCCCTCTCTGGCTGTATCTCTCTCTGTCAAATAAATAAAATGTTTAAAAAAAAAAAAAAGAATATTCCTAATTTTGATAAGCAAGTAAAAATTTAATAGTATAGTGGATATAATGGGAATTTTGAATTTTGCAACTATGACCATGTTATTGTTAGCCTATAAAGAATAAGGAATTGTCTCTAATATCCAACACTTAGCATCACTGTGTGGTCTATAAAATTGATAAATATTACAACTACATTTTCAACCATGTCATTGATTAAAAAAAAAAAAAACAACTCTTGTAAGAACACCAACAAATAGACAGTAGGAAGAGAAAGTTCAGTCACCAATTCAATTGAATACAATTCAACAAACATATGTTAAACAACATACTAGACAACAGAAAATTTGAGAACTATAAGGAGAAACAAGATCCATTTAGGTAAGATGGAAAAACCAAACTGATAATGAAAAAGCTGTTTTTTGAGCATTTAAGTTGGTTCCCGGTCCAAGCTTGATGATTAATACATATTTCTTGTACGTTCTTATATTTGAAAATGGGCTGACAATCAGTCTTAAGACTTTCAGGAACATCAGAATCAACCAAGGGAATAATTAGAAGATAAACTGCTGAGCCTTACCTCTAGAAATTCTGATTCATTAGGGTGGAAGAGAAGCACAGTATGTGCATTTTTAACAAGCTACCAATCAAGAACCAGTACTCTAGACAAGGATTTCCCAAAGCAGCACTATTGACATTGAAAACTGACATTATGGGCTGAATAGTTCTTTGTTGTGGAGAACTACAATATTCCTGGGTCTCTATCCACTGCATATCAGTATTACACACACTCTGTCACAAGTTATTGCTAAATGTTCCCTATGGGAACAAAATTGCTCCTGGTAGAGAACCAGTGCTTTATATCAACCAGATTACCTTTCTGGGTAGCTTGTTAACCTAAAAGGCCTACTTACTTCTGTAGACACTGTGATCTAGATTTTAACAGAACATTATGTAATATCTGTCAGGTTATCCTGTTGGATAAAACAGAAAAATACAGGCTGAATAATATAAAAATTAAAGACTTTGTATTTATTATTGGATCCAAGGATTCTGATTGATATAATTTTAGCACAGAGACAGGCCTCTCAAACCTATATTATTTTGAGTTACTTTTTCCTAGATTGGGATGTCAAAGAGGCTCCATTTCTTACAACACCAATCGAATGGTGGTAACTACCTAGACTGTCACTTTAAGAAGGATTCCAGAGATGTTTATAGACAAGGCAGGAAAGAATACTGAGCTCACTTGACAATGTCTCCATTGGAAGACATTGGAAAAGGATATAATGCTATGGTCTACATTGATGATCATTACTGTTCCAAATATTTGATCATATCTAATTTCTGCGAGAGTCTTTTGAACACTTTTTTTTTGTTTGTTTTTGAACTCTGGAGTGTAAACCCAACTAGTTATGGTATTTCTTCCCTTTATAACATATTCTATAATTTCTACTTATTGAAGAAATCCTTCTAATTCAGAATTACATAGTATACTAGGTCCTACTGTCATTTTCCATTATCTTTTGAGAGTATACAGTTCTTAAAGAAAAATAAAATTTTACCAGATCTCCTACCCTTTACTTAAAGAGAGTTCTAACAAATATCCAGGCACCTGGGAACCTCTCTCTCCTTTAGACCAAGACTGTTCCATGATATCCTTGAGAACACAGAATCTATGCCTCTAGCTAGTCTGTGGAATACTTGCGTTATTACACTTCCACGCGTCTCTTATTTTATTGTTGTTTACATGTTCTCCACCATTCTTTGACCCTCAAATCTGTAAGTTCTACCACCTTCTAACTAGTATGCTTCTTTTGAACAATGAAGAAAATAAGCAAAAGTAAGTTATAAAAGAGGCATAATTAAAGAGATTCATTCAGTAATTATGTTGTCTTCAATGTGCCAAAGACTGCAATTATTTTTAATGAAAAATTCTCACAGAATAAAAATAACCAAAGTAGAGGAAAATAAGTTATAAAAGTCTTTTTCAAAATCTAATAAAATTTCTAAATTCTTACATTTCAAAAACAGTGTACAAAATTGGGTATGGTCAGATCTTAATCACTTTCAACACAAATCAATGAAGGTAATAAACCAACTTCAAAGATGAGTCAATGAATTTGGATTACCAAGTATTTTAAATACAATCACTTTGGGTGGAGAAAAAGAAATAATTTATTCAAAACTGCCAAATCATTGTATTTATATTAATTTTTCACTGCTTTTAATATGCAGCTAAAATACAAATAAAGGTTATCAAATAATTAGTAGTAATATGATTAGCAAAAAGTTACTCCAGGAGATCAAAGATTCCTGTTTATACGATTTTGAAAATAATAAGTACAAGTTAGTTGGGAGTATCAGTATTATAGTCAAATACTTTGATAAGTATTTTCATAAGGTCAAGCTTTCCATTAAATATTAAAATATATGTATATTTTTCTATGCAACATGCATATATATCCATCTGACTTTCAGATTTTGATATTCATTCTTAACACATACTGATTTTCTAATGACAACATGGGAATCTTTATTTACCCTGTTTCTGATTGATCAATACTATTGCTTATCATGCTACTAAATGGCAAATACAACAATTAGAAAAAAAAAATATCGCAGGCATCTAGGAATACTTTTACCTTTCCTCAGAACACCCTTTATATCTACCAGGAGACCTTATGGATGTTTTGCTTTAAGTTACAGTATGAAGATAAAAAGTCTAGGGAAAAGTATCATCCTCACTGAGGCACACAGAAGCTCTAAGAACAAGGAACATTAGATAGCTAGTTTGTTAATTTAGTTATGAGAGAAAGGACAAAAATATTACAAATACAATATTTAAAACACAATATTTAAATACAATATTTAAAAATGTGCAAGGTCATGTGCCTAACTACATTCTCAATTCAATTCTCAATTCCTGCTTTGCAGAAAATCTTTAAAACAATATTTAAGAAGTTGAGTGTATGGTTTATGGATTATCCAAGGCTTTTCTTCCAATTATTACTCAATTCATTGAAAGAGAAGAGTAAAACACAAATTGTTTTTCTACCACTTTGAAATTCTGATACATAGCTAACACTATGACAAAATAAATTGTACACTGATTAAAAATTAAACATAAAAAATTCCTAGTAAAAAAATAATTTAACATTTATATTGGATCAGAAGACTTTTTTTCTTTTTCTTTTTCTTTTTTTAAAAGATTTTATTTATTTGACAGAGAGAAACACAGCCAGAGAGGGTACACAAGCAGGGGGAGTGAGAGAGGGAAAAGCAGGCTTCCTGCCGAGCAAGGAACCCGATGTGGGGCTCAATCCCGGGTGTCTGGGATCATGACCTGAGCCGAAGACAGTCGCTTAACCAACTGAGCCACCCAGGCACCCCTCTTTTTTTTTTTTTTTTTTGAGGAAGGCTTTTCTAAACAGAAGCCATCACAAAGGAAGAAAAATTTTGTTCAAAAACCAAAAACATACCTCACACCTCAATAACAGAAACACCCTTTATACATAAAAAGAAATACTCAAAAATAAAAAGTCAATGGCTGGAAAAATACTTTCAACAAATAATACAAAGGTCAGTATCTTAAAGAACTTATACAAAGATATAAGAATATGCCTAGAACTTTTATAGAAAACAGGCAAAAGAGCATGAATAATTAATTCAAAAGGGGAAATTAAAATACAAAGAAACAAGCAAATTAAAACAAAGTGAGAAAAATACATATTTGGCTATCAAATTAGCAAAGACATATGAAAAGATGGCAATGATTTACTGAACTAAACACATAAATTATGAGAGAAACATAATCAACCACGAGGAAATATAGTAAGATAACATGTATCAATAGCCTTAATTTTTGTTTTTAACTTTGTTCAAGTTACTCTGTTTTGGGGAAACTATCAGAAAGAAAAACCCTTTAAAATGTCGGAAATTGGGGCGCCTGGGTGTCTCAGAGGGTTAAGCCTATGCTTTCGGCTCTGGTCATGATCTCAGGGTCCTGGGATCAAGCCCCAGGTCGGGCTCTGTGCTCAGTGGGGAATCTGCTTCCCCCTCTCTGCCTGCCTCACTGCCTGCTTGTGATCTCTCTCTCTCTACGTTGAATAAATAAAGTTTTAAAAATGTGGGAATGCCTCCTCAATTACATTTGCTTTTGTGATATTTCTAATATTAAACTTATAGGAAACCATCTAATAACTAAGAATGGGTAGATACAAAGAAAATGGTTAAGCAATAGCAAATTATGCTTATTGCCATATACAGACATTAGGACCTTCAACAGCCTACTTACTTTCTCTATCTCTCAATTTTTGTTTTTCCATTTCAAAACGAGGATAATTGTACCCATCTCATAGAATTGTAAGAATGAAACAAATTAATATATGTAAAATAATTAAACAGTCTGGTACATAATTAGCACTATAAAATATATGTAGTCATTCAAAATTAAGAATATGGAAAAGGCTTACACTTGAATGCCAGGTGGAAAGATAAGACACTAACATGGTTCATGCATATCAACAAGTCAACAAAGGGAATTATACCAAAATGTCAGTGGTGAAAAAAACAAAACAAAACAAGATTTTGCTAAGGAATTCAGTAGCATAAATTAAGAGTTTACTACGCAATTAAGCTATACAAGCTATCTACTCTAGTATAAAATTGTAAGTTGGTTTAATTGACTAGAGCTAATTTTTAGTTCTCTGGGGCTAATAATTGTTAACTATGCAACAGTCTAAACTGAAAGCTTTTCTTCCTAAAACACTTTTTACAGATTTCAACTTCTTAAAAGACTATTACAGTGCTCCCAGTTGGCTACCCTCCAAGTTTTCTAGTAAAACTCTAAGTGTAGAACCCTTGTCACCCCCATACAGCACAGATAATGTCTATTTTAGTTAAATTTGCAATATTAACAGACTTGGAATCAATAGTTCCTGAAGAGAGCCATATATTTTATGGAAGCAAAAAGCTGTTTGTATTCTATTTATGGTAACTATTTTTCAAAGTCACTTTCTGCTTGAACATACGTTTCAGTAACAGCCAAAGGTCAAACATTACTGTGTCTTTTGCTAAAGAGAAGGGGAAAAAAAAAGCAAAAGAAAAGAAACCCAACTTGCATTATAATGATACAAAAGAAACATAACCACACCTTGGGGTACAAAAGAAACCCCTTTTAGCTTCAAGATGTATAAATAAAAACAATTATATCTAAAGTCAGCAGTTCCTGCCACTCAGACAAATCCTCATTTAGGTCATTCACAAAGTGCACTTTGGCTTCATGAACTCTCACAGATAAGCATGTTTTAAGGAAAGAGGAAGGGAAGGGGGGGGGAGAGAGAGAGAGAGAGAGAGAGAGAGAGGAGAAGCAGGAAAAAGCAGAGAGAGAGAGAGAGAGAGAGAGAGAGAGAGAGAGGTTGACTGATTCTTGTCTCTTGCCAAACCAGAAACAGAAATAACATACACTCCATTAACAGACAATATAATATATATGGACAAAGATTGATGAGCCACACTCATTAACATGGAGTGAGGAAAACATCCTTTCCTTTTAATGTTTTGTGTCCATTTGATGGATAACCAGAGTTTAGATTCTGAAAATGATAAGATCAAGTTTCTAAATGAATTCTAAGAAACCCAGTGGTTGATACAGAAATAATGGATTGGCTCCTAATTCATATGATTGGCCCATCAACTTAGTATCTGGCTTCAGATTCAAATCAGAAGCAAGGTGTGGTTATGTTGTCCACCCTGCATCGTTCCTCTTTGGATGCTCCCATAAGATTTGTATCTATCAAGTTACCAAAGGTCTCCTCTTTAATAACCAAATCACAGAGTACACTCCTCCTTCCCCATCACACAGACACATCCACACCCAGCTCCCAAAAGAGCTGTTATAAGTAGGCAGAATATTGGACCTATGGCCAGAGGTCACCACTCACAATTCATCCTGTGATGTTTATCAAAGGGTAAAAGAATTAAGCCATCTTTCCCATCTCTCTTGTTGTAATGTAAATGTGTCACTTCTAAAATTATACCCATCTGACTAACATCTAGGATCAGCCTTGAATGAATAAAAGCTACACACATGCACACTAGTTTTAATGTTGTATACATGATGTTTTTAAAAGGCTGTCTAGCTTTATACTCTTCTACTCAACTACTTGAGTGATAAACATATCAGTTTCTTCACTTTTATATCAGTCATCCCTAAGGGCCAAACAGCAAGATGGTAAGAAAATTTCTACTTGAAAGTGATATTTAAAAATTGACTTACAAGATCTTAGTAATACCTTTTAGAAAAACAAAAATATTTTCAGTTAGTTGGCAACATCTTTGCTTTATCAATTAACCACAGCATAGTTTTGCTCCCAAGTCAACTTTTTTCATTTTCCAGACCCCCTCCCACTTTTGTGCTCCTGTCCAGTTTATGCTTAAAAATGTAAAGAATGCATCTTAATGCTGGCCAACAGAAAACATCACGAAGAAAGTAAATCTCCAATAAGAATGATTATTTTATTTCAAACACCAAACCAAAGTTGATTTAACTGTTTAGAGCACTTGTCTTCATTAGCATTCCCTTCCATAAATACATATGGCATAGAGTTAGCTACATATACTAGCAAGCAGGGCCTTCAAAATGTTAATTATTCTATGGCAGACTAACAGATTGCGTGTACAGCATATACTATGTTATCTGGCTACAAGAACAAACCCCATACACATGATGACAATGGCAGCAGCTGATGATTGAGCAGGGGGAGGGCACAAGTGTCCCAAATTGGGACATTTCCTAGAAATCAAGGGCTTTGGGAGCAGGAAAGTCAAGTCAGAATCTTTAGTCTTTCTAAAGTGACAAATCTCTATGGTGTACATCTTAAGACCTGTTGGGAACCTTAAGAACTGTTCGGAATTTAGGAAGCAATTCTTCAGAGAAAGAGTAGGAGACCCCAAAATAAAAGGCAGCAAGAGTCCTAACTGCATATAACCTTCTATGTACAGTTGTTCCCAAAGCCCAGCTGTATCTTTACCCTCATCATGCCTCCGTCATACTGAAATATGCATCTGGATATCTCTATGCTCTCTCTGAAGCTCTTTGTTCTGGCTGTATAAATCCCTATTGTTTCATTGGCTCATTCCCTCAATGGCTGACAGTATAATGGAGAAGACTTTCCGTGAGAAAGCTATGTCACTATGATGTGATAAATACATCATAACACAGATTTTCACATCACAATCTATCTGGGGTGGCACTGGGAGTGAGGAGGGTGTTAGGTGGGAGCCAAGATGTGCCTAGCATCTTGAAACACAAGGATAGTTGGCTGAGGAAGGTAGAAGGAGAAGCCATCCAAGCACCTAGGCAGAGAATGGCCAATGCAAAAGCAAGGGAGAATAAGGCAAAGAGATGTGTTTCCCAGGCAGATGGCTGTGGGGTTTGCTGTATTATCCTTCTATTTTTAACAATTTTGACAGCTTTTTCTTCTTTTTATATCTCCTTTTCCAACTACTTTCCTTTCTTCGTACTCTCCAACTAGTCCAAAATAAAGCTCATCTTAATAAAATGCATAGTTCCCATTAATAGGCAAATCCTTCATTTTTAGAAGGCTGAATAAAAAGCTCCTTTTAAAAAGGATTCAAGTTAAATTGAGGCTCAAGTCCACAAAGTAGGGGGAAAAAATCTGTGTCTGTTACATTTCTTTTTCATTGCAGACTGAATATACTTTCATTCACTTTTATGCTCTCATTTCACAAGGGTTGATAAGCAGGCTGGATTTGGTAATATTCTCTCACCTGGATTGCAGATCTAAAAATCCCAGATAAAGACTGTCTCAAGCTTGCTGACATGTTTGTACGGCTTGGTTATGTAATAAATAATGGCCTTTTTTAAACATCACGTAATTCTCTCTAGGCATCAAACCAAGCTTTCTTTTCCACTACTAAACAGTCCCACCCTTGTTCTGCTTTGAAATCATTTTAGGCTCAGCCAAGAGCTTTATTTCTCAGCCCAGTCCTCCTCTGGTTCCCAACTTTGCATCAAGCACTCTTGTCTCAGCCCCAGCTGACGAAGGAAGGTTGCTACTTGCGCTCTTCTTCTGTGGCGTTGGTACTGTGCTACTTCTTTGCCATCTTTTTGCCAGCCACAATTTGAGCTGTCTGCTGTAATCTAGGTTGTTTTTAACCCCTTGCCACAGTATCATTTAGGTATTTATCATAGCGGTTGGTGACAGGAATTACCATCTGGCCCACAGAATGACCTCTGGATGAAGACTAATAGAGCCAACCCTTCTTCACTTCATTTAGTCAACTATTTGACTGAACTCCCCTGAGAGTTTTCAAGTCAAGTTTAAGCAGGAAGCAATCCCAATCTGGACAGGACAAAAATATAAACAAAAGCACAAGAATCAGGATTGCTACATGTGGTAAGGTTTCTTCCTGGATGAGCAAAATTGTGTCCTTTTTTCTGTCCCTGTCCTGAGCAACTTACCAACAGACCTTCTGAGTTCCAGATCTTTCAGGAGCAGCCACACCTCAGTTCCCAGGTAAATTATGATGTGAAACAAGAAGAGTAAATAGGTATCCATTCCCCAACAAGGTTTGGAAACAAGTCTCTACAGTTGACTGACCTGGGGCTCAGTTGCCGTTTCATAATCACTAAACTCTCTCAATATGCTCAATGAGGAAAACCAGCCCCTTTTCACTTGGACCCTCCTCTGATAATGAAATTCTAGACCCTAAATTTCTATCCCTAATTTATCTTCCTTTCCAATATATTTCCCTATTATTGGAATGATGTTCTGATTTGTTTTCTGGGCTGGTTTTTCTCCATTTGACCCCTACTAAGATCCATATTTTGCCCTTCCATGTGTTCCAGGAGGCTGACCCACGCGTAAGGACTGCATCATGCAGGTTCCTCTCCTATCTGGCTTTGAGCTGAACCAGAGTGCTACCAGCAGATTAGAAGTTGAGAGGAGAAAAAGGTGAGATACATCTTCTCTATTCCCTCTTTGCTTCAATGTTCTACCTCTGGTTGCATTCCTCTACAATTACAGCTCTAGCTTCTGTCCAGAACTTCAAGTTCCTAGTTAGCTCTGTTAATACTACTTCCTCCCTGTGATCACTAAATCCTATGGATGGTAACACCTTCCTACTGATGCTGATCGAAAGGAACCACATCAGCCATTGGTTGTATCCTTAATCCTGCCTATACCTCAGTAAGTCGTCCCTTCCTTAAAGTCTCTTCATCTAAACCATCATAGGTAAACAGGTGTTTCCTTCTAGAGCCCTGACAATATAATCCTGAAGTTTTGGTGGTCTGAATCACACCCCACAGCAGAGATTGCTTAATAAAAGCAGCCTAACTTTCATTTGAGGTGTCTTACTCTCATCCCACAGAGCCCACATGTTTTGGGGTAAACTTATTCCATCCCTGACTCAGGATGAAGCATTAGGCTCAGGCCCATGCTTACCAATATAATCTAGCTCACTACAAATAAATGGCTAGGGACAGACATACGACTTAAGTCCAACTGGAGTGAGGTTCAAAGTTTCCATGTGAGCTGGCCAAGAAAGACAGGCTTTCTTCCAACAGATAGGATTGTACTGAGGATATGGTATTTAAAATCCTTCAAAATTAAGGTGCCAGGGGAACACTGTGCATATGAGGATGACCTGGGAAAGGCAGAGCACAGAGAACTACAAAGAAGTCAGGTCCTCAGTGACATCATTTGAGCAGCTGGATCAAGTTTGTTTCGCAGTAACTCTACATGGATCTTTCAGTTAGATGAGCCAATGAGGACTATTTTTGTTTCAGCAACTTTGAGTTGGGTATTCAACCACATACAGAAGCAGGAATCCAAAAAGATACGGCACCATCCTAAGCCCACAGTCTAGTAATTTGCTAATCCCATCGCAATCCCTCTGCAAAGGCTAGGAACTTCCTATGCATAGAAAGATGCCCCAGAGGTCAGCCAGCAGCCCATCTCTAGTCCTTTGCCTGCATCTTTCAACTTTGACACTCCACTATATCACCTCAGACCCCAAAGCCACACATCTGCATGAAGCACAAATGAAAATATCCAAAGACCCCAGACGGCACACCTAACTGGACCTGTCTCGACCTCTCTCACAGGGCAGTATCAATGACTCTTCCCACGTCTGTCCAACTTACTAAAAATAAATCATCCCTGCTAATATACCCTAAGATAAACAACGACATGTTTCCTGAGCTACTACTTCCCTGTCCTCCACACTTGCTGTTTCCTCTTAGATGCTACTGCTCATCAGATCCCAAATGCACTTTCAACCTGTCACTCATCTAACCCTCTGCCAAGATAGGAGCCAAAGCATTTACTGCCTCATACCCCACATCGGCATGGAGCATATTTCTTCCCTATACTTATATCTCCACAAAACTCCAGAGTTTTCTATAGGTTTGTCACTCTTACCAACCTGTCTTGCCAATGTCCCAGCAACACATTCTGCTATAAGTTTTTCCAAAACCATACAGATATATTTATAAGTTTTTTTCATTCTACCAAAATATTTTTATTGATAATTGTGTATAATTTCCTGCACTGGACTCTATGGAATATATTAAAGATAAGTAAAATTGAGTCAAGAAATTGCCCTCAATTAGTGGATCACTGAACATTACATCAAAAAATAATGATGTATTATATGTTGGCTAATTGAATTTAAATTTTAAAAAAATGAAGACAAAAAAGAAATTGCCCTCAAGAAATGCTTAGGCTAGGAGAAGAAATAAGAAAAACACACACAAAAAAACCTCTTTGTATAAAAAAATGATGTATGCCTAACAGAGAATTTCAAACAACAAGAAATAACTTCTAACTAGACATATCATCAGTACAGCGAAGTGAGAGGGAAGACATTAACAATCATAGAATGTCTACTACAGGTCAGAAATTCTGGGGGACTTAGTTTGTACAGTTCTCATCTGATATAGTCAACAGCCACTCCATATCTGCATTTGCTCCCCCCAAAACTGTACAAGAACCAGACAATACTTTAAAAAAAAAAGATCACATGACTGCTTGCCTCAAAATTTTCCAATGACTCTCCATCTTCTTTAGAGCCAAAGTCCTTACAAAAATTGACCTAAAAGACCCTGAATGATCTAACCTTGTTCTCTATGCACTCATTTCATTCTGAAATAGCCAACTTATCTATTTGTTGCTCTTGGAACATGCTATTCACTGGCTCATATTGGACATTTCACACCTATAGTTCCCTCTGCCTGGAATAATCTTTCTTCAAATATCCCTAGGCTTTTTTCGGTCTCTGTTCAAATGCCATCTTCTCAATAAGCCCTTTTCAAACTAGCCTATTTAAAAAATTGAAACCTTACTCTTCCTTCACTTTCTGCATCCTCTACCCTTCCTCTCTGGACCACTTCTCATACTATGTATTTTGGTTTTTATTTACCTGTCTATCCCCACCAAAATATAAGTTCTATGAGGACAAGGTTTTTATCTGTTTTTATCACTGATATATGCTATCAAATATACATATATATATATGAATATCAAATATCAGAATTCTATACCATTTAAAATTTAAAACAATCTTGAGATTTGGGTATTGTTCATATTTTACAGATGACCAGACTAAAGATCAGAGTGACTATGGTACTTTTCTCAGGATCAGAGAGTTATCAAATTGTAGCAACAGAATCTAGAATCAATCTGTTATACAATAAGGCTCATGTGCTTAAGAAAAATATTGAGGAGCGGAAGACTAGGTTCCACAGGATGAGTAGGATTTAGCCAAAAAGTATATTTGAGGGCCACAGGAATAAAAAAAGAAAATAAGAACATGAGTAAAGGTATGGCAGCACAAAAGCTGGGGTATGTACATAAAATAATGTACACAGAGATGTAATAAACTTAGATGAGGATGGCACGGGCATGAGTAGAATGTGATGCTGAAGAGTGGGGGAAATGGATAAAAGGAGGCTAACTTCTATGGTTCATTAATGAATCCTTTTTTTTTCCTTTTTAGCAAAGTGGGGCAGTGAGTAAAAATAAAATTACAGAAAGATGCTAAAAGCAGTTTTCTCCCCACGTTGAAGATGAAACACAAACTAGTATTTTTCAGTAATGCCTTCCAAACACTCCAGAGCCAAAAATAGACAAACTTGAAGATGAAATGAGGAGTGAAGACTTCATACAGATCAGTTAAGACATGCTAGCCCACATTAGTATAAATAATCAAAAGTTAGCTGCACTTACAAAAACTATTTTCTATAGGTATCCTGAATACTAATTAGGAAATTCACCCCAAATATACATCTTCAAAAATAATTCTGAACAGCATGTTAAGGAGGTATGTAGATGTGATAGACCTAATCTATCATTTAAATGTTATGTGTTCTGCCTTCTTGAGGGTAAATAAAAGAATCATAATTAGAAATATAACTATGTAAATAACACAGTGACTGAAGGAGTGGGAGTGGCAGAAAAAGAAGAACCACAAAATCACATAGTTAATAGAGCTACTAGCTGAATGGGAGCTCAGAGTCAGGAGTCTCCCTCTTTCGAAGTTTCAGATATAAAGCAACAGTTCTGTATATAAAATCCCCTAATGCTGCTTAATGGAGCACCCTTGAGAGAATGTTTATGTAAATATCTGGAACTGACAGTCACAGGTTCAATTTCCAGTTAATATAGAGACTTTATTCATCGAACATTTACTGAAATGGTTTTTATGCTAATAGAGTTTGTTTTACCACAGATTTTCACAAAAGCATCATCAGACAATTTGAAATAATTGAAGCATTCTTACAATAGAAGAATCCCCAAACCTGCTGTAAAACAGTCAAATGAAGATCTGACATTTGTGATGGTATCTGTACAATTCTGGTCTCACATATTTTGCACCCTTCATAGGAGGCACATTGTCTTCTAGACCCTCCTAGAATGTCTGCATTCCAACACAAGCTTGACCTCAACCAGCCTTATGCTAGTCCTTGAAATTCTGCACTACTACTTCTTCCTTCAAATGTACTGATTTTGTATATGTACATGAAGTTTCAAACCTCCATAATCAGAAATACTCTAATTTTACCTTCATTTGAGATGTAGGCACAGAAACATAAGTAAAAGAAACCTAAAACCTGTATTAAGTCAATGTTCAAAATACAGATCTTTAAATAAATCTCAAAAATTCACAAAAGCCTTTGTTAAAAAAACAAAAATTTGGAAAAAATGTGCAAATAGCTAATAAAAAGTTTTAAAAATTATCAATATTCCTTATAAGGCATTTGATATCTTATTTTTATAAAGAATTTTATTTAAAGATTTTATTTATTTATTTGAAAGAGACACAGTGAGAGAAGGAACACAAACAGGGGAGTGGGAAAGTGAGAAGCAGGCTTCTTGTGGAGCAGGGAGCTTGATGCAGGACTCAATCCCAGGACCCTGGGATCACAACAGGAGCCGAAGACAGATGCTAATGACTGAGCCACCAGGTGCCCCAAGACACCGGATATCTTTGTGGAAATAAGTACTTTTAAGGGTTACTGTTCTATGTTATGTTATCTCTGAGTCAATTTATCTTCTCAAAGTTTGGTTTTGTTTAACATTATTATTTTCCTTACTTTCACAATTTAGGAATCCTAGCGAAACAACCAAAGCATGAAATAACCATAACCAATCTTGTGTGATAATCTACCATGAAATTTCAATGGAATTACTGCAATAAAAAATGAAGATGTCAGTGTAGCACCACAGCATGAAGCAGGACATGTAAGCATTAGGGGAAAAAAGAGAGAGAGAGAGAGAGAGAGAGAGAGAGAAAGAAAGATGCATTCATTCAATTGAGTTACTGCCACTCTACAACTGAATGAAACAGAGCAAAAGATGAATGCCCAAAACAATCCACCACATTAAGTGAAATGGAATGAGAAGCACTTTAATTGGATAAAATTTAAGAGCTGAATTACAAATGCCACATAAATAAATAGCTCTAAATAATGTGTTTTTCCAGTTAAATGATGACTTTAATAAAACAGATGAAAATGTGGGCTGTGTTGTTTTTTCTGCCTGTCAGAATCTCATTAGCATTTCAATTTAAATTCTACAAGTGCACTCAAATCTCTCATTTGTACATCTGGCATAACTCAAAACACTGCCTTATTTGTTAGAAAAAAAATGTAAGGCAAATGAGCCGATTCACAATATCTTGCAGTGGTATTTTAATGGGTGAAAACAATGTTGTCATTTCAATGTTGCACAACAGCAGGGGTCTCCACATGAAGAAACTGAAAAGATTTAGATAACACTTTCGAAGAAAATTTATTTTTATAAGAAAAAGCATGGAATTAAGTGTTAGGCTATTTTGAACTATTCCATATATACAGCTAACATATGAAACATACTCGATTGACTTTATGGCAAGCTTAGAGAGGATATGGCAAACAATTAATGAAACTATAATTACAAGTATACATGACCTTACTTCAAAGTTCTTTGTAACAAAGGTTTTCTAATATACATTGTAAGTGCCTAAAATTTTAAAAAAAAATGCAAGAAAAATTATTTAAACTACCTGTGTTTATCAAAAGCTCTAAGACAATAGTGTACTTAAGAATCATGTAAAAAAAGGTGCCTGGGTAGCTCAGTCAGTTAAGGGACCAACCCTTGATTTCAGCTCAGGTCATGATCTCAAAGGTCTTTTTTTTAAAGCTTTTATTTATTTATTTGACTGAGAGAAACACAGCAAGAGAGGGAACACAAGCAGGGGGAGTGAGAGAGAGAGAAGCAGGCTTCCTGCCAAGCAGGGAGCCCAATGAGGGGCTCAATGCAGGGCTCAATCCCAGAACTTTGGGATCATGACCTGAGCCGAAGGCAGACACTTAATGACTGAGCCACCCAGGTGCCCCATGATCTCATGGGTCTTGAGATTAAGCCCAGGGATAGGCTCTGCGCTGAGTGAGGAATCAGCTTGGGGATTCCATCCCTCTCCCCTTGCCCCTATTCATGTGAACACATGCACAAGCACTCACCTGTGCTCTCTAAAATATATATTTTTATTTTTATTTATTTTTTTAAATATTTTATTCTTTTATTTGACAGAGAGAAACACGGTGAGGGAAGGAACACAAGCAGAGAGACTGAGAGGGAGAAGCAGGTTTCCCACCAAGCCGGAAGCCCGATATGGGGCTCAATCCTGGGTCTCCAGGATCATAACCTGAGCTGTAAGCAGTTGCTTAACCAACTGAGCCACCCAGGCACCCCTAAAATATATATTTTTAAAAGAATCACATAAAGGTATTCTAAAATGTATATTTTCAGAATTAGGTGCTTATCATCATCCTTCATCATTTGGGAAATGCCACTCAAAATCCCAATGACATACCACTTCACTAGGATGGCTTTAATTTTTAATAAAAATGCAAAAATATAGGTGTTGGCAAGGATGTGGGAAAAGCAGAACCTTCACACACTGCTGGTGGGAATGTAACATTTTGTAGCTACAATGGAAAACAGGCTGGATTCCTTATAAAGTTAAACAGAGTTACGATACAACATAGTAATTCCAATCCTCCATTTGCTTCCTCTAATTTTTGTTGATTTATTTGTTAATACATTTGTTATTCTGTCATTTCTTGACTATGTTATTACCAAAGTGAAATAAAGATGAGGAAAGTTTTTACTAAGTACTGTTTTTTAGCTTTCTTCATATTTTCAAAATGAGCTATAATTCACAACTACAAAATTCACCCCTTTAACATATACATTTTAGTGATATATAGTATATTCATAAAGTTGTATAACTTTACCACTTCCAGAACCAAGAGAATCAAAAACATATTCACGCAAAAACTTGCACATAAATGGTCAAATAATTATTCATAATGGCCAATAAGTGGAAACAACCAAAACATCCATCAATTGATAAATGGATAAACAATTTTGGTATATGCATACAGAATATTATTTGGCCAAAAAAGAAATAAAGTGGGGAATGACTAAAGGTGGTCAAAAAGTACAAACTTCTAGTTACATTATAAATAAATTCTGGGGATATAACATATAGCTAGTGACTGTGGTTAACAATACTACATTGCATACTTGAAAGCTACAAGGGAATAGATCTTAAAAGTCCTCAGGCCCCTGGGTGGCTCAGTGGGTTAAGCCTCTGCCTTCGGCTCAGGTCATGATTTCAGGGTCCTGGGATCAAGGCCTGCTTCGGTCTTTCTGCTAGGCAGGGAGCCTGCTTCCTCCCCTCTTTCTCTGCCCTCTCTGCCTGCCTCTCTGCCTACTTGTGATCTCTCTCTCTGTCAAATAAATAAATAAAATCTTTAAAAAAAAAAAAAGTCCTCACCACATGTAAAAAAAAATTGTATGTCTGTGAGGTGACAGATGTTTGCTAAACTTATCATGGTAATCATTTCACAATACATATACTTGGCAAATTATTATGCTGTGCACCTTAAACTAATGCAAAATTATATGTCACTTAAATCTCAATAAAACTGAGGGGGAATAAAGTATGGATACATGCTACAATATAGACAAATCCTATGGTAAGTAAAAGAAGCCAGACACAAAAGACTGCAGACTGTATGATTCTATTTATGTGAAGTGTTCAGAATAAGCAAATCCATGGAGACAGAGAATAGGTTAGTGGTTGCTAAGAGCTGGGAAATGAGGAATGCAAAGGCACAGGTAAAAGGTGCAGGATTTCTTTACAGGTGATAAAATGTTCTGGAATTACATATGGTAATCATTGCACAATATTGTGGATATACTAAAAAGGACCAAAATGTATACTTTAAAAGGGTAAATTTGGGGGTTAGAAAACTGAATCACAATTTTTAAAAATATGAAGAAAAGCAAAGTAATCAGAACCTAATAAAGAGTTTCTTCATCATTTTCTTTACCTTAATAATCATATAGTCAAGAAACAGCAGAATAACAAATTAAAGAAATCAGTTAATAGAAATTACAGAATGAAAAAGGTAACTTTTCTCTATAAATTTATAAATTTTCAGATGGAAAAAATGTGTTTCACCTAAGCCAAAATATGATTAACACAATATTCATACTTGTCTCTTTTATAGTGCATATATGAAATCATTTTAACATTGGCCACTTGATTTATACTGCAAATTCTATGCAAAATCTCTAATATTCAAGCAATTTATTATTATTACTCCTTTAAGATGCAGCAGAAATTAAAATGGCACTTCTACTCTGTCACTAACCTCTACATTCATATGTAGGTTAGTATGATTTCAAGCCAGCATAAACAGGAAAATAACAAAAGGAAATAATGAAATATTAATTACTTCAACATTTACTTCTCTAGGGCAGTTTTGTTGCTTCATAATTACTCTCAGATTGAAAAGAGATCAAGAGCCTGAGCAATACCTCAGGCAATATTAATAACCTGTGTACATTATATGTTTATATTAATGTAATATTTATATAATATATATAAATTTATAACACTTAAATATTAAAATACTTTTTTTCTTAAAACTGCAACAAAGAAAAGCAGATGAAAACCTCAGCAGTTGTATTCTTTATCATATTACTGAGAAATATATTCCAATTTAACAAGTGGCCAGTTTGGGAGTCATAGCCCAATGCTCTCAAAATAAAATATCAGCAAGAGTCACCCTGGAATGTATCCAGAAACATTTCCATAGTGAACCAGAAATTTTTCTTCTAAAACACGCTCTCTGCATTAAACCTGTGGGGGTCATATGTTCTGATTCGAGTTGCAAGAATTCAGTTTTACTAAGTAGCCAACTCTCTATCTTTGTTTTTTCCCCTCACTAGGACTGCTGCTTACCTGCCCTGTAATTCTCAGTAACGGCCTAAAAAAAGCAGACATTAAACTTCTAATTTGATTCATAGAGACAGAAACCAGAATAGTGTCTTCCAACCGCATGTGACTAATGGGGCTGGTTACCACTCCTGAAAGCAGTGTGGCCTAGTCGTGCTCAAGAGGAGAGGCAGAACTGATCACTCCCAGAGCAAAGCCAGTACCAGGCACGGAGCTTTCCCATGGTATACATGGGCTGGGTAGTTAACTCACAGCCAAGGTGAAGGGTAGCTCCCAGCCCCCAACCAGAACCTGTCTGGGAAACTGAGAGTAGCTTGAGCAGGAGGGAGAGATGCCTCTCAGATAAGGGAACTGTTAAATAGCCCCACCTGCTGTGGAGAGTGTCTTTTGACCCCCAATGACGAGAAAGGCTGGTGACAAGTCTTGGAAGCTGTGTAGCATAATGGCACTTGCACCAGAGGTGTTCAGGCAGAGCTAAAAGTTGGCAGAGTAAAAGCCAGTGGCCCTGTTCAGTCAGGGAACTAAGGGTGTGAGTTAGTTTGAGTTAAGACAACAGTTTACCAGCTTTAGAGCTGCTCCTCCCACTACACCTAGGCAGAGAATCTAACTGGTAGTCCTGTTCATCATTCAATACAGCCTTCAGTGTCAACCTAACCAGAGCTCTGGGTAAACTGCACAGCCACTCAGCAGCGCTACATATGGCAGCATTCATAGTTCCTTATCACCAGACCTGCCCTACAAGAAATGCTAACAGCAGTTCTTTGAAATAGAACTCTAAGGTGGAAGTAAAAGAATGCTAATTAACATCATAAAACATTAAAAGGTAGTGTAAATCTCATTGGTAATTGTAAATATATAGTCATAGTTAGATTCTGCAACATGGTAACAGCGGTACATAATTCACTTATAACTAGTTTAAAAGTTAAAAAAAAAGGGGGATGCCTGGGTGGCTCAGTTGGTTGAGCAACTGCCTTCGGCTCAGGTCATGATCCCGGATACTCGGGATCGAGTCCCACATCGGGCTCCCTGCTCCGCGGGAAGCCTGCTTCTCCCTCTCTCCCTCCCCTTGCTTGTGTTCCCTCTCTGGCTGTGTTTCTCCCTGTCAATTAAATGAAACCTTTAAAAAAAAAAAAAGTTAAAAAAAGGTAGAAGTAACCATAACTATCATAATCTGGTATTAGTTAAATATAAACAACATGTAAATTATAACAGCAATAACCTAAAATGTAAGGAGGAAGAGAAGTAAAGTGGTAGTTTACTAATTCTATCAAAATTAGGTTATCAGCTTAAAATAAGGTATAATAACTTTAAGATATTTTATATAAGACTTATGGTAATCACAAGGGAAAATCTTGTAGTAATTATACCAAAGAACATGGTAAGTCAAAGCACACTGATACCAAAAGACACACACACACACACAGCAGTGTGTGTACACACACACAACAGTAAGATAAGAAACAAGGAACAACATATCTACAAAACAACAAGAAAAAAATTAACAAAATGGCAATAGTAACTCCTTAGTTATCAATAATTACGTACAATGTAAATGGATGAAATTCTCCCCAAAAAGACACAGAATGATGTGATGAATAAGAAAAACAAGATAGCATAACATGCCATTTATAGGAGAATTGCTTTAGGCTTAAAGACATACATAGAGGGGTGCCTGGGTGACTCAGTCATTAAACATCTGCCTTCGGCTCAGGTCATGATACCAGGGTCCTGGGATGGAGCCCAGCATCAGGCTCTCTGCTTAGCAGGAAGCCTGCTTCTTCCTCTCCCACTCCCCCCTGCTTGTGTTCCCTCTCTCCCTGTGTTTCACTCTGTCAAACAAATAAATAAAAATCTTAAAAAAAAAAAAAAAGTAGAAGTTATTCTTCAATCACTTTGGTTTTGGCTGGCCTATGATTACTTTGAAACTACATATGAAAGAAGGGATGTTTTCGGATTTCTGAGCCTACGTGGTAAGTATATTTTGTAGCTTCTGCTCTTGCATACTTAGAGTCCAGAGTCATTATGTAAAAAGCACAGAACCCTGGTGGAGGGAAAAGAAATCACCAGAGAAGCCTTGAGACTGCAGGAGGAAGACAGGCCCAGCAGCTAACTCTACAACCAAGTCAAGCCTCCAGAATATCCCAATTTAGTAGTCCTCTGACTACAGTCATAAGGAAAATGCCCCACTGGGTCAAACAACCACAAAAGGGAGGAAAAATGGTTATTGTTGGGTTTTTAATATTCTTAATATTGAAATAATTTTAGTTTTACAATATTCAAAGTTAATACAGAGTTCGTATAACCTTCATACACACCCTCCCCTAATGTTAACAACTTATATAACCATAGTACAATTACCCAATCCAGGAAATTAACATTGGTATAACATTATTGACTAAACTACAGACCTTATTAAAATTTCAACGGTATTTATCCTAATATCCTTTTCCTATTCTAGCATTCAATATGGGATCCCATACTGCATCTATTGTATCTCCTTGGTTTCCACCAAACTATGACTATTCCACAGTCTTTGTCATTTTAAGACAACTAGTCTCTTTTTTTATAGGATGTATTTTTATTTTGGCTGGTTGATGTTTTTTCAAGATTAGACTGACATAGGGGCGCCTGGGTGGCTCAGTTGGTTAAGTGACTGCCTTCGGCTCAGGTCATGATCCCGGAGAGCCGGGATTGAGCCCCGCATCGGGCTCCCTGCTCAGCACGAAGCCTGCTTCTCCCTCACTCCCCCTCCTTGTGTTCCCTCTCTAGCTGTGTTTCTCTCTGTAAAATAAATAAATAAAATTAAAAAAAAAAAAAAAGGATTAGACTGACATAATATTTTTGGCAAGATTACCACAAAACTAATATTGTGTCCTCACTGTATCTTTTTGCTGATTGCATTTACCTTGCTCACTTGGTTAAGGGGATAAGTAGGTTTCTCCACAATAACATTACTATTTTCTCCTCCATAATTGATAAATATCTTGGGCTTTGAGACTGCAAATATCTTGCTTCTTCTCAAATTTTTTAAGATATTTATTTATTTACTTACTTACTTATTTACTTATTTATTTATTTGACAGAGAGAGAGATCACAAGTAGGCAGAGAGGCAGGCAGAGAGAGAGGAGGAAGTAGGATCCCTGCCAAGCAGAGAGCCTGACATGGGCCTCGATCCCAGGACACTAAGATCATGACTTGAGCTGAAAGCAGAGGCTTCAACCCATTGAGCCACCCAGGCGCCCATTCTCAAATTTTTGCCTACTCATTTTCCCCATTCTTTGGTGGATCTTGCCTGCAAGTTATTACTGTAGTATTGGTTTAACACGTGTTATATTTCCATCATTCCTTTCACATTTAGTAATTGGAATTCTTTGTAAGCAAAAGCTGTCCCTTCTTCATTTCTTCAATCATCTATGTAGGTCAGTATGGATATTCAGTTTAATCTATGAGTTATACTCCAGTACCATCACTATTTATCTTATTCCTCAAATTGCTCCAGTTTTGGGTATCAGGAACTCCTTTACATTGGCTCTTATGTTCTTCTGACTATTCTCCGACCACAAGTTCCAGGATCATATGTACTTTCTCTGCTTCAGCTGCGGAGTACCTCTTCTCCCAATAACTCTGGTTCCTTTCACAGAGGAATGGTACTTAAAAACCAAGATTTGGTGGGGGGCTTGAGTGGTTCAGTCAGTTAAAAGTCTGACTCTCGATTTCAGGTCTGGTCATGATCTCACCGTCAACAGATCAAGTCCCATATCTGGCTCCACCCTAAGTGTGGGCCTGTTTAATATTCTCTCTCTCTCTCTCTCCCCGTTGTCCTCTGCACCTCCCCACCCCTGCTCCCGCTCTCTCCCTAAAAATAAATAGATAGATAGGTGACAGATAGATAGATAGATAGATAACCAAGATTTGTTATGTGGTATGCTTACTACTACTGAGATGTCGTTGCTCCAAAGCCCTGTCAGTAAACACTGCTAAGAAGCTATATATGTATGTATATTGGCCCATGCACATACACACATAGCTATTTCTGTATCTACTGTATGTGTGTAGATATAGATATGTATATCTACCTCTGTCTTGACATATTTACTTAACTACAAGTTCATACTGAAAACTCTGGTTTTAATTTATTACAAGGTTCCCTATAGCCTTCCCCTTTCCTTGTTACTTCCTTCTCTGATAGTAAGAAACCTGGCTCTTATTATCTACAATACATTTATTCATTTGTTCAATACTAAAACACTTACTGAATTCTAACTCATACCTCTGAAAAAACACATAAAGCAGTTATTGAAAAGTTAACTCATATCTCTGAAAAAGCATACCTTGTAAACAGGATGTATATTCTAGTCAAAATACTGTTTCCCAAAGTTAATTAGATCAGTTATTTTGGTTCCCATCTATTCAATATGGTTAATTTATTTATCTGTGATAAAATTGGTTCAGTGGTTATAATGTGTATTCATTTGGGTAATCTTGCCCACAATTTTGGTAGATTTCAATGATTTATTTTATTTGATATGTAAAACATTCTTTTTTATCCCACTTCTACCCACCACAGATAGATAACTAATTTTTCAGATCGTGATTTATCATTCTTATATTTCTTTTGCACAAATGCACATAAATATGTTTTTATATCTCCTTTCTTATGTAAATGATAGGACGCTATTTTTTTAAATTTTCTTGTAACAGTATACACTATAAATAACTCCAAGTAAATTCATAGATACCTTCATCACAACTTTTTATAGTTGCATAATACCCTACCGAATTACTATGGGATATAGCATAATTTATTCAACCACTCTCTTTTGTATGGATATTCAGGTTATTTTGTAATTACAGATAATGCTGCAGTAAATAACCTTACAAATATGCATTTTCACATTTTTTGGAGGGTTATCATCATCATAGATTCTTATAAATGGAACCACTGGGTCAAAAAATAAATACGTAGTTTTGTTAGGCTATTATCAAATTTCTTTTCAGAGGACTTTATTGGTTTGAATTCCTCCTCGCAACATATGAGAGTGGCTATTTACCTTCACCTCTCTTGACAAAATATCATTTAAAAAAATTAAGAAATGATATTTTAGTGTTGTTTTAAGCTATATTTCTCCAACTTTGAGTGAGTTTGAATATTTTTCATATGTTTATCATATATTCATGTTTGTTTTTTGTGAATTACTCATGTCTTTTTCCTATTTTTCTATAGGATGTTTGAGGCTTTGTCCCTCTGTTTTAGGAGTTCTTTGTATAAATAGAAAGATACTATCATTATGGGTTCAAAGAATTAATACTGTTAAAATGGCCATACTTCACAAAGCAATCTACACATTCTAGGCAATCTCTATCAAAATATCAATAGTAAAATATATATATATATATATATATATATATATATATATATATAGTATTTTTCACGGAACAAATACCTAAAACTTGTATGAATTCACAGAAGACCCTGAATAGCCAACACAATTTTCAGAAAAAAGAACAAGGCTGGAAGCATCACAATACCAGATTTCAAGATATACTACAAAGCTGTAGTATTCAAAATAGTAATATACAACACAAAAATACACAGATCAATGGAAACAGGATAGATATGGTGAATAATAGAAGGCATGAATATACAATGGGGAAAAGGCCCACTTCACTTAATGGGTGTTAGGAAAACTGGATATCTACATGCAAAACAATTAAACTGAACCATCTTCTTATACCCTACACAAAAATAAGAATAAATAAATTCAAGGGGTGCCTGGGACTGCCTTCGGCTCAGGTCATAATCCCGGAGACCCGGGATCGAGGCCCACATCGGGCTCCCTGCTCGGCAGGAAGCCTGCTTCTCCCTCTCTCACTCCCCCTGATTGTGTTCCCTCTCTAGCTGTGTTTCTCTCTGTCAAATAAATAAAATCTTTAAAAAAAAAAAAAGAATAAATAAATTCAAAATGGAGTAAAGAACTAAATGTGAGACCTGACACCATACAACTCCTAAAGGAAAACACCAGCAATAATGCGTTAGCAAAATTTTTCTGAATTTGTCTCCTAAAGCAAAGGAAACAGAAGTAAAAATAAACTACTGGAAATACACCAAAATAAAAATCATATGTAGAGAGAAAGAAACTATCAACAAAACAAAAAGGCAACCTACTGAATAGAAGATATTTGCAAATGAGAGATCTGTTAAAGGATACGTTTCCAAAATTTATAAAGAACTTAAACACACACACTTTTAAAATATGGGCAGAGGACCTGGACCTGAGTGGACTTTTTCCAAAAAGGACATACAGATGGCCAACAAACACATGAAAAGATGCTGAACTTCACTACTCATCAGGAAAATGCAAAAACCACAAGGAGATATCACCTCACATTAATCAGAAGGACAAGTATAAAAAAGACAAGAAACAACAAGCGTTAACAAAGATGTAGAGAAAAGGGAACCCTTATGTACTGCTGGTAGAAATGTAAATTAGGGGCACCTGGGTGGCTCAGTTGGTTAAGCGACTTGCCTTCGGCTCAGGTCATGATCCCGGAGACCTGGGATCGAGTCCCACATCGGGCTCCCTGCTCGGCGGGAAGCCTGCTTCTCCCTCTCTCACTCCCCCTGCTTGTGTTCCCCCTCTGGCTGTGTTTCTCTGTGTCAAATAAATAAAAAATCTTTTAAAAATAAATAAATAAATAAATGTAAATTAGCACAACCAGAAGGAGGATCTTCAAAAAATTAAAAATAAGAATACCATATGATATATGGGCGCCTGGGTGGCTCAGAGGGTTAAGCCTCTGCTTTCGGCTCCAGTCACAATCTCAGGGTTCTGGGATCTAGGCCCACATCAGGCTCTCAGCAGGGAGTCTGCTTCCTCCTCTCTCCCTGCCTGCCTTTCTGTCTACTTGTGATCTCTCTCTCTATCAAATAAATAAAAACTTAAAAAAAAAAAAAGAAAGAATACCATATGATCTAGCAATACTACTACTGGGTATTCACCCTCAAAAAACTGAAAACACTAATTCAAAAAGATATGCATCCCTATGCTTATTGCAGCACTATTTATAATAGCCAAGGTATGGAAACAACCTCAGTGTCCATCAATAGATGAATGAATAAAGAAGACATGGCATATATTATATATATATAATATAAAACATTATATATATGATCTATAATTATATATAATATATATTATGAAATATTACTGAGCCATAAAAAGGAATGGAATAATGCCATTTGTGACAACATGAATGGACCTAGAAAGTATTATGCTAAGAGAAATAAGTCAGATGGAAAAGGGCAAACACTTATGATTTTACATATATGTGGAACATAAAAAACAAATGAATAAACAAAAACCGGAAATAAACTCATAAACACAGAGAACAAACTGGTGGTTGCCAGAGGGGAGATGGGTAGAGGAATAGGCAAAATAGGGGAAGAGGATTCAGAGGTACAAACTTCCAATTATAAGATAAGTAAGTCCCGAGGGGTGAAAAAGTATAGCATAAGGAATATAAATAATGTTGTATATTATTTATCAGTAATATAATAATGTTGGATGGTGAGAGATGGTAACTACACTTATTGTGGCAAGCTCTGCATATTGTATAGAATTCTTGAGTCAGTATGTTGTACTCCTGAAACTAATCTAACACTAGGTCAAATATACTTGAATTATAATTTAAAGAGTTATTTACATATTAGGGATATTACCTTTTGTCTGCGTAGATTTTATGAATATTTTCTTATACTTTGTTTTCTTTTCACTTTATGATATTCCTAGCCACAAAATTTAAAAAAAAATCTTATGTAGTCAAATTTATCAATCTTTTCTTCTATTGCCTATACTTTGAGTCAGAGTTAAAGGCTAAATAAGAACACACTTGTGTTTCCATCCAGAGCTTGCATGGTTTAATTTTTTACATTTAGATATCAAATCCATTATCTTTGGGTATAATATAAGACATAATGTAAAATAACTTTTTCCAAATGGCCACTCAACTGTTGAAGAACTATTTATTTAAAGTCTATAGTTATCCCAGCCATTGAAGGTGCTATATCATATACTAAATTTTCGTATGTACTTGGATTCACTTCTGAACATTCTTCCCATTCCATTGCTCTGTCTAATCACATGTCAGTACTACAGTGCTCTAATTATAGAGGTCATCTAGTACTTTAGCATGCTTTAATGTCTGGTAAGTCTAGTCATCCCTTGTTTTATTTCTTTTTCAATGTTTTTCCGGCTCTTGCGACATATTTGTATGAACTTCATCAGCTTATGTAATTCCACAAAATTAATTATTGGTACTTTTGTTGGGACTCCATTAACTTTGTCTACTAATAAATGGAGAACTGTCATTTTTATAATGTTGAGTGTTGGTAGAAGAAGAGGGGAAGTCTTTCCATTTTTCCAACTCTACTCATGTTTCAGGAATATCTGAATTTTTTCTAGTACAGCTTTTACACATCTCTCATTAAATTTATTCTTAAGAATTTAATCTTAGTTGCTACTTCAATTATTTCCTTAAGCTACTACGTTTGTGGTGGTTTCCTCACACAGCAATAGATGATCAAAACAGATGAATTATCAAAAATTCACCATAAACAGCAGAAAAACAAATCAGAAGACTACATTATTTTGAGGATAATGGGGATAATGAAGGATGGAAATTAAGTTCTCAGAAACAACATCATACCAAAAAGCAAAATATTTCTGCTTATATTAAGTGGCATTTTTAAAATAAGGTTTATATAGCACATCACTTTTCAGGTTTAAAAGGAGAAACTAGTGCTATAGAAACAACATAAATGTCTGTTAATTTTTCCAAACCATTTGGATGAAGGGGTAAATATCAGAGAAAAGAAACCCCAGACGACAGTCAGCTTGTTATTTGATATTACAATAGTAAAATTATAAGTGAAGCATTAGGAAAGTACTTTCACATCTATTCTAAAATTGCCAGATATTAGCAACTCCAGAGATAATATTCCATTTTATATATCTGCAGAAGTTATCATGAAAGGTCACCACCTTCACTACATAAAATCATTATCATAGAAAAGTAAGTAGTAAAAAAGTCACACGCAATTGGTTCAAACCCTTTTACCATCTGCTGCATGTGTTTTATGCATTTTAATTATTTTGGCGATCTGCAGAAGCTCTACTCCTTAAAAAATGCCTTCTCTCACTATAAGTGATCTCATATTCCATGATTCATAGTAATCTTTCAGATAAACATTTCTAACAAACCAGAGAGAAACCGATGCAAGCTGGATTCACTCTGGATTCCACAGTTTAGGTGTTGTCATTGGGAAATCCATGGTCAACCTTGCTGAAAAATACGGTTAACAACTGTTAGTTATATTTACAAAAGTCACATCTCCGGATCTTCTACTAATCTTAGAAAGATAATTATGTTTGTTTGGAGCTTAGTGTCAATAAGTAATTCTTCAAAAATTGGGACAAAAGGATAAAAGCTCATTTGCCTATAAGGAATTACGTTGGCAACTTCATCTTCCAGCTGCTCAAACACTGAGACACCTACGAAATGTCTCCAAGTTCATGTAATTAAGTTTACAAACATAATTCATAAGACTTTTTTAAACACTCACCCAATATCCATCTTCCCTGATTTTAGACACATCTTGAACAAGCTGTTAATGAATTTTCCAGTAGATACTTATTAGAAAAATCAAAGTCAGGGCACTTGCATGGCTCAGTTGGTTACGCATCTGCTTTGGCTCAGGTCATGATCTCATGGTCCTAGGATCAAGCCCTGCATCAGGCTCTGCTCAGCAAAGAGTCTGCTGGTCCCTCTTCCCTTTCCCTGACTTGTACACTCTTGCTCTCCCTGTCCTTCTATCTCAAATAAATAAATAAAATCTTAAAAAGAAGGAGGAGGAGGAGGAGGAGGAGGAGGAGGAGGAGGAGAAGGAGGAGGAGAAGGAGATATCATTTAGCATGTACATTTTTGTCAATGTTTCCTATTTGTTGCCCTTGTTTTGTTTCCTTTTTTGTCTTTCATTGGTTTCCTGCCTCTGTTTTCTGCTGAACATTTTATACCATTTTCTGTCCTCTCTTAGTAAATCAATTATATTTCTTTTTATTAAAAAATGTTGAGTGGTGCCTAAAATTTGAAAAAAAAAAATATATATATATATATATATATGCTTCCAATCTAGGCCACTTTCAAATAATACTGTCTTGGATAGCCTTGGTTAGTGTAAGTATTCCCATTTCCTCCGTCCTTTCCTTTTTTTCTTTGATTTTCTGCAGTTTGTATATGTTTGTATATGCCCGACGCGGGCCTCAATCCCACACCCTGAGATCATGACCTGGGTCAAAGGCAGAGGCTTTAACCCACTGAGCCACCTGGGTGCCTGGCATAAAAAAATTTTTAACTTAGGTATACATCTAACAAAATAGCTACAGGACATATATGAGGAAAACTACAAATTTCAGATGAAAGAAATTTTAAAAAGTAAATAGATATTCCATGTTCAGGGATAAGAGGACTCAATATTCTCAGGATGTCAGTTTTCCCAATTTAATCTACATATTTGTCACTATCTCAATCAAATCAGTTATTTAATGGATACTGACTATAACTAATTGTAAAGTTTATGCCAAAAGGTAACAGACATAGAATTGCTAAAACCTCCTGAAAAAGGACAAAGTCAGAATACTGGCATTACCCAATTTAAGATACTGTGAAGTTATAGTAATCAAGAGAGTGTAACAGTGATAAAGAAATAAACACATAGATCAGTGGAACAAAACATAATCTAGAAATATTCTGCACACACACAAAAACATGAATCTTTGACAAAACAGCAAAGACAGTACAGTAAAGACTAGTCTTTTCAACACTGGGTACTAGAGTAACTAGCCATCCACATGTTTTAAAAAAAATAAATCTCGATCATACATTGCTCACAGAAATTAACTCAAGATAAACAATAACCTTAAATGGAAAATGAACAACTATAAAACTTTTAGGAAATAACACAGGAGAAAATCTAAGTGGTTTGGGTTCAGTGAGGCCTTCTTTTTTAATAAAACAACAAAAGCATGATCCATGACTGAAAAAAATGATAAAATGAATTTGTTAAAATTAAAACTTCTGCTCAATAAAAAAACACTGTTAAAAAGGTAAAAAAGCAAGCCAAAAACTAGGATAAATATCTGATAAAGGACAGTTATCCAAAACATATCAGAACTCTCTAAAACTCAACAATAAGACAACAATCCAATTAAAAAGTGAGCTAAGGATCTGAATAAACATTTTTGCAAGGAAAACATGCAGGTGGCACATAAGCATATAAAAAGATGCTCAACATCATATGTCATTAGAGAATTTAAAATTGAACCACAATGAGATCACTATGTACCTAATATACTGATTAAAACCCAAAACACCGACAACACCAGATTGTGGAAGAACCTCTCATTCACTGCTGGTAGAAATGCTAAATGGTATATCCACTTTCAAAGACTAATTGGCAGTTTCTTACCAAGCTAAACCTAGTGTTACCATATAATCCGGCAATCACACAACTTGGTATTTACCAAAATAAGTTGAAAAATCATGTCCAAAAAGTGGCATGATAACTATAAAGCTGAGAAAAAAATAAGGAAGGAAAGCTTCATAAGATTTGGCAAGTATTTCCAGGTTGTAACACCAAAAGCATGGGGAGCAAAAGGAAAGGAGAAGGAAAGAAGAAAAGAAAGAAAGGAATGAAAGGAATGAAAGAAACGAAAGGAAGGAAGGAAGGAAGGAAGGAAGGGAGGGAGGGAGGGAGGGAGGGAGGGAGGGAGGGAGGAAGAAAGAAAGAAAGAGAAAGAAAGAAAGAAAGAAAGAAAGAAAGAAAGAAAGAAAGAAAGAAAGAAAGAAAGAAAGAGAAAAGAAAGGAAAAAGAAAAGAAAGGAAAAAGAAAAAGAAAAAAGAAAGTGGGTGACATCAAACTTTAAAACTTCTCTGCAAAGGAAACAATCAATACACTAAAACGATAACCTATGGAACTGGAGAAAGTATTGGTAAATCATATATCTGATAAGGAATTAATATTGAAACGATATAAAGAACTCCTACACACATACACAACCTAGAAACACTAAAGCTGAAGAATACAATAAAATAAAAAATGTAATAGAAAGCAACAACGGCAAACTTGATCAAGATGAAATAATTGTAAAGTAGGAAGCTGATCATTTGAAGTTACCAGTCAGAAAGGAACAAAGAAAAATGAAAAATAGTGAAGAAAACCTTTGTGAGCTATAAGATACAATTTATGCATTATTGGACTACAAAGGAAGAAGAAAGGCAAAAAAATTATTTTAAGAAATAATGGCTGAGAACTTCCCATATCTACAGAAAGACTTGGACTTTCAAGTTAGAAAAATTTTCAACTCAAAAAGAACTTCTACAAGGTTCCTGGGTGGCTCAGTCACTGGGCATCTGCCTTCAGCTCAGGTCATGATCCCAGAGTCCTGGGATTGAGCCCTGCATCGGGCTCCCTGCTGGGTGGGAAGCCTGCTTCTCCCTTTCTCAGTCCCCCTGCTTGTATTCCCTCTCTAGCTGTGTTTGTCTCTGTCAAATAAATAAATAAAATCTTAAAAAAAAATCTTCTGCAAAAAATGTTATGATGAAACTGTGGAAATCAAAGACAGAATTTTAAAAGAAGGAAGTGGAAAAAAGAAAACTGCTCACATACAAGGGAAACTTCATAAAACTGCCAGTGGATTTCAGAAGAAACCAGGCAAGTCAGGAAAGAGTGGGATGATATATCCAAAGTGCTGAAAGAAAAAACTGCCAAACAAGAATACATTACCTAGAACAGTTGCCCTTCAAAAGTGAAGGGGAGATAAAGACTTTACCTGACCAATAAGAACTGAGGGAATTCATCACCATTAGACTTCTCTTACAAAAAATGCTGAAAGGAATTCATCAGGCTGAAATTTAAGGAAACTAATGAGTAACATGAAAACATATTAAAATGTAAAACACACTGGTAAATGTAACTATTAAGTCAAAATCAGACAATTCTAATATTGGAGTAGAGTGGTAGGTTAATCATTTAACTCTAGTATAAAGGTCAAAAGAAAAAGTATTTTTAAAATAACTATAGTTACAATAAATTTTTAATGGATACACAATAAAAAAATGTAAACTGTGACATCAACATAAAATTGGGGGAGGGGTAGAATGAAAGGGTAATGTTTCAGTATGCAATCCAAATTAAGTTGCTACCAGCTTAAAATAAACTATTAGTTTATAATATGTTTTATGTTAGCCTCATGATGACCATAAAGCAGAACCCTACTCAGACACTCAAAAGATAAAGAGAAGGAAATCAATGACTGCGGGAAATCATCAATTTATAAAAAAATACAACAAGAAAGAAAGAAAGAAAGAAAGAAAGAAAGAAAGAAAGAAAGAAAGAAAGAAAGAAAGAGAAAGAAAGAAAGAAATGAAGAACTATAAAATCACCTCCCTGTTCGGTGAGAAGCTGAGAAGCTTCTCTCTCACTCCCCCTGCTTGTGTTTCCTCTCTAGCTGTGTTTCTGTCAAATAAATAAATAAATAAATAAATAAATAAATAAATAAATAATCAAATAAAAAACTACAGATGGTACTAGTGGCACTTATCCATCAATAACGCCTTTAAATGTAAAGGGAATTAATTCTCCAATGAAAAGTCATAAAAATGGTTGAATGGGCAGAAAAAGGAAAAGAAAAAGAAAAAAAAAAAAACAGAAACACAAAACTGAACTATATGCTGCCTACAGAAGTTACTCACTTCCGCTGTAGAAGATACACATAGAATGAAGATCTTCCATTCAAAGGGAAAGAGAAGAGGAGGATCTATATTTACTTCAGACAAATTAGACTTTTAAGACAAAATAGAAACAAGAAAAAAAGACTATATAATAATAAAGGGATGAACTCATCAAGAGGACATAACAATTGTCAATAAATATGCAACCAACCCTGGAGCAGCTACATACATTTAAGCAAATACCAACAGATCTGAAGGCGAGAACAGATAACACAATAGTAGGGAGTATCAATATCCCATTTTCTTTTTTTTTTTTTTAAGATTTTATTTATTGACAGAGAGAAACACAGCCAGAGAGGGAACACAAGCAGGGGGAGTGAGAAAGGGAGAAGCAGGCTTCCCGCCAAGCAGGGAGCCCGATGTGGGACTCGATCCCGGGTCTCCGGGACTATGACCAGAGCCAAAGGCAGTCGCCCAACCAACTGAGCCACCCAGGCACCCAATATCCCATTCTCAAAACTGGATATATCATCCAGACAAAAAGTTAATATAGAAAAACAAGATTGGAACCATACTTCAGACCAAATGGACCTAACAGACAGATTCAAAACAGTCCACCCAACAGGAGAATACACATTCTTCTCAACTGCACATAGAACATTCTCTAGGACTATCATATGTTAGGAAATAAAACAATCTTTTTTTCCCCACTCTTTTTAAGATTTTATTGGGATATAACTGAAATGTAACATTGTTCAAGTTATACAACCTGTTGGTTTGATACATTTTTACACTGCAATATGATTGCTATTGTAGCTTTTTTAATAATTTACTTTTTCAGTGTTCCAAGATTCATTGTTTATGCCCCACACCCCTGCTCCATGCCATTCACGCCCTCAATACACACTACCAGGCTCACCCATCCCCCAACTCTCTCCCTTCCAAAACCCTCAGTTTGTTTCTCAGAGTCCAAAGTCCCTCGGGTTTCATCTCCCTCTCTGATTTACCCCAGTTCACATTTCCTTTCCTTCTCCCACTGTCCTCCATGTTATTCCTGATGTTCCACAAGTAAGTGAAACCATATGATGCTTGACCTTCTCTGTTTGGCTTATTTCAGTCAGCATAATCTTCTCCAGTCCCATCCATGTTGCTATAAAAGTTTGGTATTCATCCTTTCCAATGGAGGCATAATATTCCATTGTATATACGGATCATATCTTCTTTATCCATTTGTCTGTTGAAGCGTACCTTGGCTCTTTCCACAGTTTGGCAACTGTGGCCATTGTGAACATAGGGGTACATATGGCCCTTCTTTTCACTGCATCTGTATCTTGGGGGTAAATACCCAGTAGTACAATTGCAGGGGCATAGGGTAGCTCTATTTTTAATTTTTTAAGGAATCTCCACTGTTTTCCAAAGTGGCTGCACCAACTTGTATTCCCAGCAACAGTGTAAGAGGGTTCCCCTTTCTCCACAGCCTCTCCAACACTTGTTGTTTCCTATCCCGTTAATTTTGGATATTCTTACTGGTGTAAGGTGGTATCTCAGTGTGGTTTTGATTTGAATTTCCCTAGTAGCTGGTGATGATGAACACTTTTTCATGTGTCTGTTAGCCATTTTTATGTCTTCTATGGAGAAGTGCCTCTTCATGTCTCCTGTCCATTTTTTGATGTGATCACCTTTCTTTTTATGTGTTGAGTTTGAAGAGTTCTTTATAGATCTTGGATATCAATCCTTTGTAGTGTCATTTGCAAATATCTTCTCCCATTCCGTGGGTTGCCTCTTTGTTTTGTTGACTGTTTCCTTTGCTGTGCAGAGCTTTTTATTTTGATAAAGTCCCAAAAGTTCATTTTCGCTTTTGTTTACTTTGTCTTTGGAACCCTGTCCTGATTGAAGCTGCTGGGGCCGATGTCAAAGGTTACTGCCTATGTTCTCCTCTAGGATTTTGATAGATTCCTGTCTCACATTGAGGTCTTTTATCCATTTCGAGTTTATCTTTGTGTATGGTGTAAGAGAATGGTCGAGTTTCATTCTTCTATATGTAGCTGTCCAATCTTCCCAACATCACTTATTGAAGAGACTGTTTTTTTCCCACTGGATATTTTTTCCTGCTTTGTCAAAGATTATTTGACCATGGAGTTGAGGGTCCATATCTGGACTCTCTACTCTGTTCCATTGGTCTATTTGTCTGTTTTGTGTCAGTACCATGCTGTCTTGGTGATCACAGCTTTGTAATAAAGCTTGATATCAGCTATTGTGATGCCCCCAGCTTTGTTTTTCTTTTTCAACATTTCCTTAGCAATTCAGGATCTTTTCTGGTTCCATATAAATTTTAGGATTGTTTGTTCCAGCTCTTTGAAAAATTCTGGTGGAATTTTTATCAAGATGGCATTGAAAGTATAGATTTCTTTGGGCAGTATAGACATTTTAACAATGTTTATTCTTTTGATCCATGAGCATGGAACTCTTTTTCATCTTTTTGTGTCTTCCTCAATTTCCTTCATGACTGTTTCTTGAAAAAAAGTCTTCATAAATTTAAAAAGACTGAAATCATACCAAGTATCTTTACTAACCACAGGGGTATGAAACTAGAAATCAGTAACAGAGGAAAACTGGAAAATTCACAAATATGTGAAAGTTAAATACATTTGGAGAAATTAAATGGGAGAGAAGCAATGACTCAAAGAAGAAATCAAAAGAGAAATCAAAATATACCACCAAATGAATGAAAATGGAAACACAACATAACAAAATTTATGAGAGCAGCAAAAGCCATTCGAAGAGGGAACTCTGTAGTAATAAATGCCTATATTAGGAAAATGAGAAATCTCAAATAAACAACCTAACTTGACATCTCAAATGACTAGAAACAGAAAAAACACACTAAGAGCAAAATTAGGAAAGTAAAGGAAATAACAAAGATCAGACTAGAAAGAGATGAAAAAGATCAACAAAATGAAGAGCTGGGTTTGTCTGTTTGTTTGTTTTTTAACATAAACAAAACTGAAAAACCTTCATAAAGACAGAGAGAGAGAGAGAGAGAGAGAGAGAGAAAATGATAATAAAATCAGTAATGAAAGAGAATACACCACAACTGATGAAATACAAAGGATCATAAAAGACTATTATGAACTATTACAATTATGAACAACTACATACCAACAATTTAGATACTATAGAAAAGTGGATAAATTTCTGGGAACATCCATCCTATCAATACTGAATCATGAAGAAACAGAAAATCTGAACAGAATAATAAGTAACGACAATAAATCAGTAATCAAAACTTCCCAACAAAGAAAATCCCAGAACCAGATGGCTTCACAGGTGAATTCTTCCAAACTTTTAAAGAATTAATGCCACTCCTGTTCAATTCTCCAAAAAAAACTGAAAAAGGAAACATTGCCCAACTCATTTTAAAAGCCCAGCATTACTGATACTAAAGTCAGATAAGGACACTACAGGAAAAGAAAATGAAGGTCAATCTCCTTGGTATAGATAGAAAAAAATTCCCAACAAAATATTAGTAAACTGAATTCAACAGCACACTAAATGGATCACATACTACCAGGTGGCATTTGTACCTGGGATACAAGGAGGGTCCAACATATGCAAATAAATAAATGTGGTATACCATATTCATAGAATGAAATAATAAAAATCATGATTATCTCAACAGAGGTATAGGCACATTTAATAAAACTCAATATTCTAGAATACTGTCATGATAAAAAAAATTCTCCACAAATTGAGTATAGAAGAACCTTACCCTGAATATGATAAAAGCCATATGTAACAAGCCCAAAGCTAGTACCATACTCAATGGTAAAAAGTTAAAACTTTTCTTCTAGGAACAAGATAAATATGCTCACTGTCACTACTCCCATTAAACATAGTATTGAGGGATGCCTGGGTGGCTCGGTAGATTAAGTGTCTGCCTTTGGCTCAGGTCATGATCCCAGAGTCCTAGGATGGAGCTCCGCACCTGGCTCCCTGCTCAGCAGGAAATCTGCTTCTCCCTCTTCCTCTGCCCATCCCCTGCTCATGGGATCTCACTCTCACTCTCTCTCTCTCTTTCTAAGAAATAAATAAAATCTGTAAAATATATATAGTACTGGAAGTCCTAGCTAGAGAAATTAGGAAAAAAAGAAATACAAAGCTTCAAAATCAGAAACAAAGAAGTAAATTGTCTCTTTTTGCAGAGAATATGCTCTTTTATATAGAAAATCCTAGAATTTTTTAATTTTTAAATGTTAAAAATAAAAATCAACGGACACAGGACTTGAATAGACACTTTTCCAAAGATGACATATGAATGGCCAATAAGTATGTGATAGAATATTCAACAATCACTAATCATTAGAGAAAAGCAAAACCACAAGGAAATATCACGTCATACTCATTAGGATGTCTACTGTCAAACAAACAGAAAATAACCAATGTTGATTATAGGATATTGAGAGACCAGAATCCTTATAACTGTTGGTGGAAACATAAAATGGTGCAGCTACTATGGAAAACATCATGGTGGTTCCTTAAAAACTTAAAAATAGGGGCGCCTGGGTAGCTTTATCGTCAAGGGTCTGCCTTCAGCTCAGGTCATGATCCTGGACTCCCAGGATCGAGCCCTGCATCCAGCTCCCTGCTTGGCAGGAAGCCTGCTTCTCCCTCTCTCACTCTCCCTGCTTGTGTTCCCTCTCTAGCTGTATTTTTTTGACAAATAAATAAATAAAATCTTAAAAAAAAAAAACAAAAACTTAGAATTATCACATGAACCAGTAATTCCACTTATGGGTATATACCTAAAACAACTGAAAGCAAAATCTTGAAGAAATATTTGCACACCCATGTTCACAGCAACACCATTACCACAATAGCGAAGAGGTAAGAAGCAACCCAAGTATCCATCAACAGATGGGTAAATAAAGAAAATGTGTATGCAAACAATGGAAAATTATTCAGCCTTAAAAAGGAAAGAAAGTCTGACACATGCTACAACATTAATAAACCCCATGGACATTATATTAAATGAAATAATCTAGTCACACCAAAGGAAATACTGTATGATTCCATTTACACAAAAGATCTTGAATAGCCAAATTCATAAAAACAGAAATTAGAATGGTAATTGCTAGTGGTAAGGGGAAATGGAAACTTGTTTAATAGGTATAGAGTTTCAGTTTTTCAAGACAAAAAATTTTTGAAGATTTTTGCTTAACAAAATGAATATACTGAACACTACTGAATAGCACACTTAAAAATGGTTAGGATGCTAAGTTTTATGTTACACATATTTACCACAATAAAAAAAACTTCAAACCTGTCCACAAATGTTAACAGGTTTATTCGCAAATGCTAACAAGTGGAAGCAGCCAAGATCTATTTCAATAGGTGAATAGATAAATTGTGATAATTCATTCAATGGAGTATTCCTCAGCAATAAAAAGAATTGAGTTATCTGTGCAACACATGAAAAATAATGAAACTTGACCAATATCTTATACCATACACAAGAAAAATTAACTCAAAATTAAAGACTTGAGCATAAGATCTGAAATCATAAAACTCCCAAAAGGAAGCAAGCAGTAAAATCCTTGACATCAGTCTTGGCAATGACTTTTTTTGGATCTGACTCTAAAAGCAAAAGTAACAAAAGAAAAAATAAATGAGTGGGACTATGTCAAACTAAAAAGCTTTTGCACAGTAAAGGAAATCATCAACAAAATGAAGGCAAGTGAGAGAAAATATTTCAAATCATATCTGATGAGGAGTTAATAATAAAAACTCACACAATTCAATAGCCAAAAAATAACAATTTGATTAAAACATGGGCAGAAGACCCGAATAGACATTTTTCTAAAGAAAACATATAGATGGTTAACAGGCACATGAAAAATGCTCAACACTGCTAATCATCAGGGAAATGCAAATCCAAACCACAATATAATACCTCATACCTGTTAGACTAGCTATTAAAAAAAAAAGTGTTGGTGAGGAACAAATCAAAAGACTAATTCCAAAATATCTATGAACCCCCAGGTTAATCACAGCATTACTTAAAATAGCCAAGATATGGAAGCAAAGTGCCCATCAACAGATGATTGTATAAAGATGTCAAATAGATCTTTCTTTCTTCCCTTCTCCCCCCTCCACACCTCTCCATTCCTCTCTCCTTTTTCTCCTTCTCCCTCTCCTTCCCCTGCCCCTGCAAGAAATAATATTCACCCATTAAAAAAGACTGAAATCTTGCCATTTGTGAAAACATGGATGGACCTCAGTGGCATTATGCTAAGTAAAGTCAGTCAGAGGAAAGTAGTATTTTATGATCTCACTGACACATGGATCTTAAAAACAAGCTCAAATACAAAAAACAACCTGGTGGTAAGGCATAGGCAAAATGGGTGAAGGCAAAAGGTACAAACTTCCAGTTATAATTAAATAAGTCAAAGGGGGGATGTAATGTACAGCAATGGTGACTATTGTTAATAATACTGTATAGCATATCTGAAAGTTGCTGAAAAGAGTAGATCTTAAAAGTCCTCACAAGATAACATTTTTAAAATATGTAATGAATGGATGTTAACTAGACTTATTGTGGTGATTTCACAATATATATAAGTATCAAATTATTATGTTATATCTTGAAATTAATATGTTATATGTCAATTAAACCTGAATTTTTTGAAAAAGGAATGCATTATCAAGTAATGAAACAATACGGAGGAACCTTAAATGCATACTGCCAAGTGAAAGAAGCCAGTTTTCAAGGGCAATTTAAGATCTCACTCCAAGTATATGACATTCTGGAAAAGGCAAAAAGAAAGAAACAATAAAGAGATCAGTGACTGCCAGTCATCAGGGAAGGAGCGCAGAGGCAGCATAAGTAGGTGAAGCTCGAGGGATTTTTAGAGCAATGAAATATAAAGTATGTTAATAATCTTACACTAATGTAAGATGTAAATAATATGGGGAAATATGTGCAGTGGGATATGTGCAACAGTCTTTGTTCAATTTTCCTATAAACCAAAACTACTCTAGAAAATAAAGTTTGTTAGTTTTTTTTTTAAAGATATCTGTTCTTTTATCTCTTATTAGATTGCTCTTTCTACTACAAATGCTACAACAACTTAAAAACTACCTTTGGATTTATCATGCATCTCTTTAGCTGGTATTTCATTTATTCACTAATTCATCCATTCATTCATTCAATGTTTGAATATTTATAGTGTTTATAGACTGATGAGCACCACTCATAGTTTTAAAAATATAGCCTCTATGTCAATTGGCTTTCTTTTAAAAATGTTTTATTATTTTCATAGAGACTATGAATCATCTGCTGCAGTCTTAGTATTTTAAATTAATTATAGGGGCTTCTCTTATGGAAACTCCCAGAGTTATTGTTACAAGTAAAAATGAGGATGTCAGTCTCCAGACTATGGTCAAATTGGTTACACCCAAACTTAATTTGTTACTTCTTTTCACTGATAAATTATTCAATTGACTTGCTTTATTAATTGATATGACCAGTTATTATACTACACATTGTACTACACTAGAGTGAGCAGTATCTAAGACCTGTTCTTGGCATACAGGATAATCTTATTAAAGTTTTCAATATTTCTTGAATATTTTCTGGAAACAAGGAAAATATTATAAAAAATAATTCACTGAAAACTTGAATGTAATTATGGGATTATGGGACTTTTGAGGTTTTATCTTTGTAATAAATATTTTTATACCAATATTCAAAGATATAAGATACAGTTTTCCACCTTAAGGACTCTGTTAAGAACCTTATATAGTCAGTTTATAAGGAAACATATGTAATCATTTAGAAAAAAAGGAAAACTGGAAACAAATGATTCAGTACAAAAATATGCTTAGAATGTCAAAACATTATATATGATTCATTGCTAAATAAATGGCTGAGATAAGTACCACAGAAATTCTGAGGGAAAAAACAAAACAAAACAAAAAAAACAGCAACAACCCTGCATGCTGGAATGGGCCAGCTGCATGAAAGAGAAATTACTGGAGTTAGATATTAAAGAGGCATAAGCAAAAAGTGAAAAATAAAGCCAGGTTGAACAGTACCTATGTCAACTGGTTTAGTTAGAGTAACTGATATCAGAAGCTGAAAGACTAAAATCAAAACCAGAGCAGGGAAAAATTAAGGAAGATCTTGAACTCCAAGCTAATGAGTTTCTATATTAACTATGGGCAATGTAAGGCACTGACAATTTTTTAGGGAAAAGCAGAATGAAGAAGGTAAACACTTGCATACAGTTCATATTTGATCAAGGAGGTAGGCAAACCAGAAAAACAGTTAAGTATCTATGAGAAAAATTATTATGGGGGTGATAAGTGACTAAATTGGGAGGAAGACAGTGAAAATGCAAAGCATGCAAAAGCCACCACATTACTCCAAAAAAGAAAAGAAAAATTGGAAGGAGATAAAGTAAGTGGAGTCAAAGGTGAATCTAAGTTTCTGAACTACTGAAGAATAGGTGAAAAAACTCATTTCTAAAAAATGGTAAGCTTTGACTACAGACCTTAGGTAGAGATATACATTTGATAATTTGATAATAATGCAATCGGGGCTCAATTATAAAATTAAAACTAAAGAAAAATATTCCATAACTAGATTCATAGAAGTGATATTGGAATCCTTAAATACAGATGCTATTCTCTAAAGAAAAAGCTGTTATTAGTGAGATAGAAATAGAAAACCACCTGAAATTCAGAGAACCTATTTTTAGGGCACAGATAAAGAAGCAGACGCCAAATATAAACACACACACACTCACACACACACACACACACACACACACACACACACACAGAGTCAAAGGGAAAAGTAAAAACCAATCACGGAAACTAAAGAAAGTTTTTTTTGCCTCTCCCATATAATCATGAAAATCTTTCCAATAATCTGTATTCCTCTCTAAAAACTTCAAAATCCTATAACCATTACACATACAAAAAAATTTTAAGTAGCCCCCCATGTGGGCTCGAACTCACAATCCTGAGATCCACACCTAAACTGTTATCAAGCATTGGACTGTGATGGACTAAGCCACGCAGGCACCCCAAGCCAGAACAAAATATTTTTAAAACAATTATTTCTCAAAAAATATAAAACCGCAAGAGACGATCAATGAAAACTGAAATTTATTTGCTACTGATATATTATTCAGTAATAAAGAATGAAAATAATGATAGGATTTGAACCAAAAATCATACTGAGTTAATTCCATTGAAGTCTACACAAATGCACTTACCACAATTTTTTAAAAACAGAAGGAGATCAGTTCCTTTCTAAAAATCATGATGACAGTAACACGAGAAATTAGAGTCCAGAGTTTAATGTCCTAATGAGGACTTACCTAGTAGGAAGAGACTGCATACAGAGGAAGACAGGCAAGATAGCATAGCCTAATAATTTAGAATTTCCACCCATATAACAGAGTTTTCATTCATTCATCAATGCATTCACTCCCTCATTTTTTGAATTACTGAGCAGCCATTATGTGTCAGGCATTAAGAATACAGATATGAGTCAGACACATCCCTGCTATCCAGGAAAAGTATTGTCCTTAACCAAAATGCATGTGACTATTAGGCAAGACAAAGTGGAAATACCTTATTTCCGCAGAGACTTATAATTTGCAAGTCAGTCAAAACAGAAGGTGGCATTTGTGAAAGAATTCAAGTCCATCTGTATCTCACTCTAAAAATTCTACAGAAAGACTTTTAAAGCATGAATTAGTAGCTGTACTTGCTCCTTTCTCATTTCTTCTAATCTATCCTTGGTAGTTTAATTTAGTCCAGTTTGAGAGTCAGTCACCCTAATTTCATCTATGTATCAGTTTTAAGAAATAGAGCAAAATGGGTATAAATTAATATTCCCTTAAAGCTAAACAGAATTGGATATGATTTGAAATCAATATCTTAACAATTTTGATAATAAACTCCCAGCAATGTGCAAAATATCAAATTCTAGAAGTCAAGAGTTAAAAAAGCCCACAATGACCCTTAGGGAGAAGTTACCTTGACTATTGCAAAGCAGTTTCATTTATTCCATACAGAAACTATGTTTCAGATAAGAAAACACACATTATGCAAAGGTTAATTTCAACTTGATGACTTTTACCTTGCTACATGGATGACTTTAGAAAGCAATCTAAAATTTAAAAAAAATAGTGAGTATAAATAAACTGGATTCTAAATGCAAGTTTTAAAAATGTATATACTAAATTTTTAGTAATTACACTTATAATTTATCTTGCTATTGATGATGGAAATTTAATGGGAACTCAAAGCTGGATTAACACATTACATAGACAAGAAATGTCACATCCAGTATATAAGTCGCATTCATTATTATTAAGTGAATAACCTGGAGGACATACAGATAATGGGCTAGAAATCATAGCATTCCACAGTTAAGCAATATTGCAAATAAAAATAGCATCTGCCAAAGTCAGAATAAGAAGTCAAGGGGTAATACACTTCTTAAAATATTGTTTATTTCAGATTTCATTTCAGAAATGGATCCAAAAGAAGTAGTCAAAAATAGCTATAACATAGATATGTGCCACACCTGTACTTTTTCAAGTAAATTGAGGAGGATTCCTGGTTATATGTGAAAAAAAAAAAAACATTTCTTACACATATTCTTTCAGAAAGATAATTGTAACTATGACATAGGTACAGTGATTCTAGATTTATAATTAAAATGTTGAAATGTTAAAATGATAGAGAACTTTTATAGGCTGCATATTAATAACAAATTAATTCTGCTTGTTTTGAGAAAAGGGTACCAGAAATTTAAAAAGCTTTCTAAAATGAGCTTAACTCCAACAAAAAGAAAATTAATAAAATGTGGTGAAACAAACTACTGAAGAGCCTATGGAATCTCCTCTCTTAAGATTAATAAAGTCGGGAACACATCTATCTTGACTTGTTTAAATGAAGCCAGATTGGAGGCTTAAGGTTGAATTAAGTGAAAGCAAAGAATCTCTTTTCATCAGTCATGTCTGTGGATCCCCTAGCCAAAGACATCAAAAAGACAAAAAAGTAAAGTTTTAAAATGTATAACATTGCTTACACCATAGATAATCAACTTGTATGTAAAATAGCATACTGAGGGGAAGATACATTTAACTGTAAAGAAAGAGTAAAATATAAGACATATAAAAGGCAGAAACTACAGTAGAAATTTTTAAAGGCACTTGAAGCAGTTGAGCCAATTACTTTCTTCAATTTCAAATGTTATTAAAGATGTGTTTATAATATTAAATGCTATATATATTATAGACCTATATATAAATATATAATAAATACTTGACAGTTTTTCAGGTTTAGGAATGAATCTCACTAGAATTTTCAAGTCAAAATAATGTCTTCTCATTCTAATCTAAATTAATAGATATTTCACCTGTGAAGCACTGCCAAGAGGCTTTCCTGAGGCTCCCTTCTAATACCCTTCCCAGAGCTTTCCCATCTACCCAGGGCTGATGCAAAAGAGAAACACACTTAGTTTTCATCTTTTAAAAAAAATGGAGAAGATTGACATATAAACAAGGAATTATGACAAATTTGATAAATCCTAAAATGGAGATTTGTTATGTAGTGCTTCCAAAGATTGAAATAAGTTATTATATAGGCTTGGACAGCTCTAGACAATGAAAGGAATAGGAGGTCAATCTCCCAAGGAGAGCTTCAGCACATCTTGCTGATAACATTTAAAAAGGTAATACTAAATTACACACTAGCCCTATCCTGACAAGTTCCATTTTCACTGCCTGTGAAATTTCCATTTGTTGCTGGTCTTCTTATATTATATAAAGTTCTTATTCCACAACAAAATCTGGCCAGTATACACATCAGGCATAATGAGAAGAGGACCTATGCAATGTTTCGAGTCAATAATGATGACATCAATACAAAAATCAGACACAACTAAGTCATCCACACCATGGGGAATGAAAAAGAGCCATTTATCTTTAAAAGATTTTTAAGAGTTTAATAGATCTAATGCTATTAGGAAATAAAGTAGGGGTGTCTGGGTGGCTCAATTGGTTGGCCTTTGGCTTGGGTTGTGATCTCAGGGTGGTGGGATCAGCCCCGAGTCTAGTTCCCTCCTCAGCGTGGAGTCTGCTTCTTCCTCTCTCTCTGCCCCTTCCCCCACTTGTTTGCGCATGCTCTCTCAAATAAGTATTTTTTAAAAAGAAAAGAAAAAAAGAAATAGCATTAGTTCAAAGTCTTCGGAAATAAGCCTGTCCTTTCTTAATACTTGTGCATTTAAAATATTCTTATTACATTTTAGTGTTCTTCAAGAGCAGCAAACAAATCATTTCTCTAAACTGGCAAAGAGTGTTGAAATAAAATCTAAAACAACAGCCAGGAAAAAACAAAACTAAAAAAGGGAAAAAGCCATCTTCCTTTTCGATACTACATATATATACTTCATTAAAATATGTGTTTCTCTTTATGTGAACCAGATTTATAAGTAACCAATATTAGAACTAAAATTTTGTGGAATTTTTTTAATGGCATAATGAATGCCATTTTATTAAGGACCTATTTTCTCTCATTTTAATAAATTAATTTTAACACCCTTGTCAATCACAGAATATATATACCAATTTTTTACTGAAAAAATTTTGAGTGAGGCTTGGATAGCTATGAATTTCCCCCTTAGGACGGCCTTTGCTGTATCCCATAGGTTTTGGATCGATGTCTCTTCATTCTCATTGGTTTCCATGAAGTGTTTCAGTTCTTCTTTAATTTATTGGTTCATCCACATATTCCTGAGTAGGCTTGTCTTTAGCTTCCAAGTGTTTGATTTTCTCCTGAACTTTTTATGGTGATTGAGTTCCAGTTTCACAGCATTGTGGTCAGAGAATATGCAGGGAATAATTTCAATCTTCTGGTATCGGTTGAGCCCTGATTTGTGACCTAGTATGTGGTCTATTCTGGAGAAAGTTCCATGTGCAC
>PITA01009149.1:0-79583 GCA_004023965.1 Spilogale gracilis | reverse complement strand
GGGAACTAGGGTAATCTAGGGAGGGAAACGAAACAACAGAGACTTTGAACACAGAAACAAACTGAGGGACTTGGAGGGAGGGGGGTGGAGGGATGGGAGAGCCTGGTGGTGGGTACTGGGGACACCTAAAGCATGGAGCACTGGGTGTGGGGAATGGGGAATGAATCTTGAAACACTGGAAAAAAAAATTTTAGTAACATTAAAAAAAAAAAATCTGAATACTGATTTAACCATCTAGTTCATTGTAAGCTTTTGTGGCCGGATCATATTCCTTTCTGCCAGAAATTTTATCATTGAAATAAATAATATAAAACACAAGAATTATTTATTTTTCCTTTTAGGAACTAACTATCTTGTTTTAGGTGTGTAGCCAGAAGCAGCCCCTTCCCCTCTTTCTTTCTTTGTTTCTAAAAGAGAAACTATTCTCATAGACTTAGTCTATGAGAGGGGGGATAACATGAAGGATGCCTTACTACATTATGAGCTCCACTGAGGCACAGATATTTGTCTAACTTTTTCTTTCATTTATGTACCCTAGTTCCAGGAACAACGCCCGAGACAAAGTAAAACCTTGACAGATACATATTGAGTGAATAAATGAATGAGAGAATGAATGACTGTAAAGAGAACAGTTTTTTTTTTTGTTTTGTTTTTGTTTTTTTTTTTTTTTAAGAGAACAGTTTAAAGTCATAGTCTTTCATGATTCTAGGCAAGGCTGGATGGTTGTTGGTGGTGAAGAAAGGAGGTCATGGGACTAAAATGTTTCAATAGACAGCAAGGTCTTTCTTTGTCCAACCTGATTGGAATAAGACTTCAGTGAGTGGGTCTCAGCAGGTGCAAACAAAGAAGCACAGGCCAGCTGTGCATTCCGTAGCCTTGAGCTGTTCAAGAGAGTCAAGAAAGTTAGCCATCTGTCTCTGTTCAAGAGAGTCAGCCATCTGTCTCCCCACCATATATCAGAGAGTCCTAACGCCTATCAGGGAGAGCCACGTTTACAAGCTGGACTTCCTGGGGACATTTAAGGACAGCCACACCCTACGGGGCAGGGTCACCTAGGCAGAAGTACTTCATACATTCTCCAAAATACTCTTAGTTAAAAGCCCATCATAAAGCATTGTTTTCAATGAAAACTTTCCACTTAGATCTGATTACATGAACCAGTTTTCTATTTAAGGCTCAAGACTTTATTTCTTTAAGACAGCCTATACTAAAGAAAAATTGGTTTCAGGATGGTTTGTGCTTGGGGAGTTCTTAAGATCTGTTGGTTTTCCTAAAGATACACTCACCAAAATAAATGGGTTCCAGAAAATCTTTTAAGGGTATGTAACCCAGTTAAATCTGGGTCCCATAGTCTGTCATGAGACAGAGACACATTTTAAATGTGTAGGCTGAGAGTCAAAGTTTGTCAAAATTAAACATCTAGGTTAATATTACCCCAGTATAGGAATAGAAATATTCCATTCTCCAGAAGTCCCCTGTGTGTTCTCAGTTGCTTATAATCCCTGTCTTCTGAAACTAACCACTATCCTAAAATTTATACTAATCAGTTACTTTTCTTTATAGTTATAAACCTATGTATTACAGTTTACTCCCGCTATAGTGACTACATATACACATATCCTCTTCAGTGTCCTGCTATTTTCACTCAGATATAGATACAGGTATATTGATATGCGGATATTCACATTTATGTATGATTCATCCATGGTATGGTATAGACAACTGTAGTTCATTGGTTTTAATTTTCATTAGTGCATATAAGTTTGGTTTTGCCACGAATTCATCCACTCTCCTACTGATGGGTATTTCAATTTATTTTGATTTTTCCAGTATAGGGGCTCTTACAAATCACACTGCTATGAACATTCTCCTACACACCTCTGGATACAAATATATACAAGTTTCTGTAAGGAATATAATTAGTATTAGAATTGCTGAACCAAGAATATACCTCTCTCCAACTTTAGTAGATGTTGCACATCCCTTTCCCCATTTTACAGCTGAGATTTCTGCATAAGAAAAGACTGGCAAGTGCTCAGGAGAGATGAGAAAGAAGCAAGGTCAAGCAAAATAAGGCTGCAGTCAATTCTGCAGAGATCCCTGCAGCTATGACAGTGCCTCGGTTACTGTAAGCTGAGGTCGTGGGACGAGGCCACTGCAGACACTTACCGACCTATTATTAGACTTAGGCTTCCCCCAAGAAAGAGACCTTGGGTGAAGTCTCTGTACCCATGGCAATTCCTGGAGTTAAGGGCTGCCCACTAGCACCCCCTGCAGGAGCTGAGAAAATAGGTCCTTCAGTCTAGATGAAGGATCTCAGCCTGCAGTAGAGTGTCCGTTCTGGTGGATAATACCACCCAGCTTTCCAAAGTGGCCATCAGTTCATATCGAATATCAAATGGAGGGAAACATTTTCTTAAAGGCAAATATCCTAAATTTCCTCTTTGTCTTGCCCGTATCACCAGAGCCATAAGGAGTGAAGATACTTATCATCCCCCCCCCAAACTCTCTCTCTTCTCTACTTTTCAATCCCAAGGAAGGCTTTTGTGAAAGAATAAGAGAGATGCAGAGTTTCAGATGAGTGATGGAGAACCTCTGACACATAGAGAGATGGGTAGGCATTTTCTTCACTGAGAGCTTTGGGAATTTAGCAGAAGGACCCAAGAGCTAGAAAACCCACTGAAAGGACCCAGTGGGAGACCATCACGAGCAGTATTATTTTAGTATTTCTTATGCTCAGTCACTGCCTACACCAAGCCCCTACCCCACCTCCTCTCAAGGCAAACCTAACCACACAGGTCTAGAGCCCTATTTAGTCAGCTGTCCATCAGCTTTCAGCACCCAGGCTCTTGATATTCCCACAGGAGTGAGGTCTGTTTGCAACATATTCTGTTCTTAATTCCCCTTCACACTTGTCATCCCAAGAAAATAATTTGGGACCTATACACTTTGTTTAATAATGGCAGGGAAGCCCTAGCATTTGGGAAGAGAGAACAGATTTAAAAAAAAAATCCTTTAACTATGAAAATAATGAACGACACTTCCCTTTATGTCAGTGTTTCACACTTTGGTCCCTTCTGAAATTTGGTTTCATGCCTTACCCTAAATATTACTTTGATGTCAAATGTAAACCTTAATTACCCTTTGCAAGGACAAAGTTTTCTTTGTTGCCATGCTGCAAAATCAGGTAGCTCTCACTTGCAAATTTGATATTTTTTAAATGAATGCATCAAAGTGCTTCTTCCCAAATAATCTGTTAAGGGATTCTTGTACCTCTGACATTCCCAAAATTTGTCCGTGAAGCGTGCAGGAAACTGACATTCATTTCCTCATTTTCTTTCCCAATTAAGAAAGGGCAAGTGAGTTCAGATGACTTGTCTAGGGTCATAGAGCAAGTCAGTGGCAAGAACCTGAGTCTATTAATTCCAGTCCGAGAGGACGGATGTATTGAGCATTGCCAGGAAGCTCAGCTCACTCAGTGACCACAGAGAAGACAGAAGTCAGATATTTGTTACTGAGATTTTCTCAGGGTGAGACCCACTGACCTGCAGAGGATTGATTGAGCCTTCAACACTGCCAAACCCGATGAGAGTAGCTCACTAGTAAATTAAATCTTGGCTTATGGTTTGTCTTCCAATTCTTAGTAACATCTTGGGATGAATCAGGAAAGAATCCTATTTGCAAATATAGTAAGTGACTAACAGAAATATTTTATCAGCCCATATTTTGTTCAATTTCCACATCCAAGAAGTGCGCTAACATTGGTATTCATAATGTATTTCATTAATCATGATGTATCCTAGTTTCTAAGTCTGAATGGTATGTATCCCGAGATTATTAACTCCACCTGCACCCAGATCTCGGTTTCCATTTCCCCGAGACCCTGGCACATAGAGATACTCTTTTGTGAGTATTCAGGGTTTCTGTGGCATCTGTTGTCAACTGATGGAACTCAGCAGACATACACCATAGATGAAGTTTTATCCAAAATGAAGGGTTCTCAGCAGATGTAAGCAATTTCTAAAGAAGTTTCTTTATGTATTACAGCAAAAAATGAGAGGATGTGACTATTAACATTACAGAAGGTGGGATGCCGGGGTGGCTCAGTCTGTTAAGCATCTGACTCCTGATTTTCGCTCCCTTCATGATCTCAGGGTTGTGAGTTCAAGCCCTGAGTCAGGCTCCACGCAGGTGGTGAAGCCTGTTTAAGATTCTCCCTCTCCTCCGCCCCTCCCCCACCTCTCTCCCTCTTAAAAACAAAGCAAACAAAACAACTACAACAACAAACATTACAAAAGGCAAACTCCACAGAGCTCAGAGTAAAATCCAGTCTTGGGAGGTAAAACTGCCTGCCAACTCTGGTCAGAGACGTTTTTACTCCCACAGTGACTTCCATATGGGAAGTTATTAGCGGTACTCTTTTCACTCCTCATACCAGAGGTCAGGCCTCCTAGGAGAGAGAGAGAAACCCACTGGAAGATATGTAGAGGACCCTTGAGTCCTAAGGTCATACAACTCTACTGAATTCTTAAGTACACATTTAGGGAAAAGATTTCTTTTCCTGCTTGATATCCCCAACTGTAAAGAAAATTCCAGAGAAAAATAATTCACATAAATGTTTTAAAGGTCACAAATTGTTTTTGTAGAAACATTAACCCCATAGGCAATGCCTAGAGAATAATGAGAAGGTGGAAGGCCTTTGGCTTCAGCTGCATTATTTTGCATTTTACAATTTGGCATCTATCTCAAGGCCAAGCTCTGAAATAGTGTTTCACAACCTTTTTTCATTATCATCTCCTTAAGAAATATTTTTCTACTTTTTATTCCCTGAATGCCTCCCTTCCTCTGAAATGGTAACATGACAAATATACTGCATAAATAGGGAATCTGTATCTGTACTGTATAAAAAGAAACAGTAATTTTTTTCTCCTCTCCCCCATGAACAAATTGTCCCTGTTTTGAGCTTAACAGAGCTCAAAATATTGACTCACATACTTAAACTGAATCAAGTAGTAATGATGATCCAGTCTGGAAGACACATTTTATATTATTCCATAATTCCGTAAGATTTTGGATCTTTATATCCATTTATTTATAGAATAACAGTCTAAGTTTTCCATAACTTACTAATGACAATTTTGGTGGACTGTAAGTATAAGAACTAAAATCTCCTCATCTCTAAAATAAGGTCAATGATCTTGGAATCATCATTAGTGATATTTATTAATTTAGCATAATTTAGTAATTTCCCAGAATGATCAAAGATGGGGTGATATTGAATGACTTCATCACTTAGATACTTTTATCCTCCTTGATGAAACTGCCTTATTAACCCTCAGGTTCTAGAGACATTTGTGAATCTGAGAGGTACCAAAAATTCATTCATCTTCCTAATAACACCAAAATTTCCCAATGAGAAACTCTCTCTACCCCACTGTGCAGAGTAAATAGAATAGAGTAAATGCAGGGGCCTAATGTAGGTGCTTGCTTTTCTTGCAGAAGGGAGAAAAACCTGATATGTGTCCTCACCTCGAAGGAAAGAAACACACGTGTAGCCAAGGATGCATGCTCTCCTGCAGCTTTAAACTTCAAGCAAATAAAGCGATAAAAAGAGAAACAGGAAATTAATTCACCTCTCCTCTATGGGTCTGCCAAAGCAGTCTGATGCAGCTATGAAGCACAGCTGAGGGAACTACTCTCTTGCTTTCTCAAATTATTCTGGTCTTTCACCATTTTCCAAGCCACATACGACCTCTTTTTAATTTCATTAGTCCACTGTTTCTTTCCAGCACCTTGTTTTGTTGTTTAAATTCACTATTGGTTTCTAATTCTCCCAAAATTCTAAGAACACCAGAAATTTGATAAAAGATGAATTGATCAGTTACTTTGGTAAGTCTCTAGGGAATATTCTAAAATCATGTATCCAATGCAGTAGTCACGAACCACATGTAGTTTTTTTTTTTATTATTAATTTTTATTTTTTTCCATAGCCCAGCCACCCTATCCCTATCCCCGACCCTCAAGCAATCCCCAGTTTGCTTCCTGAGATTAAGAGGCTCTTATGGTTTGTTTCCCTCCCCAAACCACATGTAGTTCTTATTTAAATTTAAATTTCTTGCTTTGGGTAATATGGACACTCTACAATATTAATTCTTCCAATTCATAAATACAGGATATCCTTCCATTTTATTTGTATTTTCTTCAATTTCTGTCATTAATATTTTATAATTTTTAGTGTAGAGATCTTTCTTCCTCAGTTAAATTAACTCATAACTCTTTATTACTGATGCTATTATAAAAGGGATTGTTGTCTTAATTTCTCTTTCAGATAGCTCATAGTTAGCACATAGATATACTACTGATTTTGGTATGTTAATTTTGTATCCTTCAACTTTACAGAATTCATTTATTAATTCTAACAGGCTTTTTGACTCCATGTCATTTGCAGAAACAACTTTACTTCTTCCTTTCCAGTTTGGATGCCTTTTAATTATTTTTCTTCTGTAATTACTCTAACTGGAATTTTCAGTGTTATGCTGAATAGAAGGGGCATCCTTGTCTTTTTTTGATATTAGAGGAAAAGCTTTATACAGATTTGGTGCAAATTCTATCAAAATCCCAATGGAAGTTTTCACAGAAATAGAAAAACAATCCTTAAATTCATATAGAACAGCCTAAGACACCTAATGGCCAAAGAAATCTTGGGGTGAAATAAAAGCAAAAAACTATAGGCAGCACACTGCTTGCTTTAAAAATATACTACAGAGCCATAACAATCAAAACAGTATGTGACCAACATAAAAACAGACATATGGGCCAATGAAGCAGAATAGTGCCCTGAAATAAACCCATGCATACAAAGTCAACTGATTTTCAGCAAAGATGACAAGAACACAGGGACGGATATGGTGGATACAAAATGGATGAAGATGATCAAAAGGCATATACTTCCATTTATAAGATACCTAGGGATTAATAATAAACCCTGGGGATTTAGTGTGCGGGATGGTGACAAGAGTTAGTAATACTATGTTGTAGATTTGAAAGTTGCTAAGAAAGTACATCTTACTTTCATCACATGAGAAGAAAATTTGCAACAATATGTGGTGGTAGATTTTAACTACACTTATTTGGGTTTTATAGATAGATAGATACACATATAGATATGTTTATACTGTTGTTGTACACCTAAACTAATGCACTGTTATATATCAATTATATCTCAAAGAAAAATCAACTCAAAAAGTACTACCGACTTTAATATATAACCTATATAGGGGAAAACTTCTGATCATTGGTCCGGGCAATGATTTTTTTTTTGATATGACCCCCAAATCACAAGCAACTAAAGCAAAAATAGACAAATGGGAAAATGCATCAAACAAACAAACAAAACTTCTGCACAGCAAAGGACATAACAGAGTGAAGTGACAACCTAGGGAATGTTAGAAAATATTTACAAAACATACATCTGAAAGGGGTTGATATACCAAATATATAGGGAACTCAAAAAATTCAATAACAAGAAAACAAATAATCTGATTTTAAAATGGGCAAAGAATCTGAAGACATTTCTCAAAAATAGTCATAAAAATGGCCAGTAGGTATATGAAAGGGTGTTCCACATTACCAACTATCGGGAAAACGCAAATCAAAATCTCAGTGAGACATCACCTCACATCTGTTGGGATGACTATTATTAAAAAGATAAGAGATAAGAAGCACTGGTGAGGGTAGGGAGAAAAGGAATGATATACAGAGAATGGGAATGTGAATGTGAATTAATGGAAAACAGAATGGAGGTTGCTCAAAAAACTGAAAATAGAACCACCATATGATCCTGCAATCTCACTTCTGGGCACCTAATCAGAGCAAATGAAATCAGTATCTCCAAGGGATATCTCCATGCCCCTGTTTACTGCAGCCTTATTCATAGGAGCAAAGATATGGAAACAATCTAAGTATTTACCAATGGATGAATGGATAAAGAAACTATGTTAAAAAACACACACATATATGTAAAATATGGTATTCCATTCCACATAATGGAATACTATTCAACCTTAAAAAGAAAATCTTGATACCCTGATGAACTTAGAGGACATTATGTTACATGAAATAAGCCAGTCATAGAAAGACAAATAACTGCATGATGTCACTTCAATGTGGAATCTAAAATAGCAAAATTCATAGAAGCAGAAGATTGAGTGATGTTTGCCAGGGATGTGAGCATGGAAAACAGAGACATATTAATCAAAGTACACCAAGTTTCAGTTGTGCAGGATGAATAAGTTCTGGATACCAAATGTATAGCATGGTATACAGTTAATAACACTGTATTCAAATCTGTCCCAAGAGTAGATCTTAACTGACTCATCTCTCTCACACACACAGACATAAATGGTAACTATGTGAGGTGCTGGATATGTTATTTAGCTTGATTGTGGTCACCATTTCACAATGTACATGTATATCAAAACAACATGCCATGTCCTTTAAATACATATAATTTTATGTTTCAATTATACCTCAATAAAGTAGAAAAATTAAATTTAATTCAATTAAAATGAAATAAAAACAAAAATTCAGACCCTTGGTGGCACGGGACATATTTCAAGTGTTCAACAGCCAAATGTAACTAGTGGCTGACATATCGGAGAGCATAGAACATTTTTGTCATCACAGAAACTTAAATTAAATAGCACAATTCTAAAATGCTTATTATCCATGAAGAATATGAGAAAGAGTATCAAGACATCCTCCAAGAAGAATAAAAATTGGCTTCTGAGAACAGGATTTATTATTTCCAAGATTTACTAACTGTGATGAAATCTGGTATGAATGGATAACATCTACCACAGTACCTGATACATGGTAATAATCAAAACATACTGAATTAATTAATAGCCATTTTGTCAAAGCTTCCTAAGCTTCAATGATGGGAAAAAACCTCCAATTTTCACGTTTCTGCACTTTTCATTACTTACCTTGCCCCACATCACTCGGAAGAAATTAAGGACAGCGGTGACACCTCTTAGGTTTCTGTCACAGAAGAAAACCTGAAATGAGATTATAAATATGAGTGCTTTGAAAAGTACGACACTCAAAGGTAGCACTGTGTGTAATGTGTTCTGCAGACATTTAAAGGTAATTGTTTATTTTTAATATGCTGGAAGATCCTGGTAAAAAGTTAGGGAAACAAAGTCTATGGTAAACAAATGTAGGAGGGTAGTATTTTTGAGGTAGGAACCAGTATCTTTTGCTCCAGACGGTTTCCACCCCTGCACTGGTCCAATTAAAGCCACTGTTCTTTTCCATATGCAGTGCCCTGGGTGGGTAGGGGGGAATGTGGAAAGCAGAGAAAATAGTTGCTATACTACAGTTGGTTTCCAAAAGTCTAACTCCTTAGGGGAAAAACACGATTGGAGGCAGCGACTAATTTGGGAGAAATATTAGTAGTGAAAGCAATGTGTACAGTCTTCCAACCCACTCCAAAAAGATGGTTTTCTGGACTAGGAGAAGAGGGAAGGAAAAAAAAAAAAAAGAAAGAAAGAAAATTGGTGAGAATACAGACATTGGTTGTTTGTGAAAAGACAGACTCTGAGCCTCTCTCTGGAAGGTGTGATCCCTGCAAATGAGATGTCTGTGTCGTGTGCGTCATTAGTGCGTCTCCACAGAGGGCGGCTTAGGTAACAGAACGCTCTCTGACCCAGCACAGCAAAGCTGCAACCAGCCCCACTGGGCTTAGAGGGCAAAGTGGGAGCACAGAACCTAAAAGGGCCAAGCTTTGACTGAAAATGCACGACCAGGCAGGAGGAAGGACATGTCAGAGGGCATTCTGCATGGACAGATTTCCAAAAGAGCAGACAGCCTTACCATGGGGACAAAAGAAAAAACAAAGCAGAGCCCCATGCTGACCATCACTGTCTAGCAAAGGGCTTGGAAAAACATCACTTCCTGCAAACAGAAGGAAAGGATACTTTGTTCCTTTGTTCCTACAGGAGACAGGCGGTTTTCCCAGGTTCTCAGCAGGGCATAGAGAATCGGATCATATCTGGAAGAGGGATCTGCTCTTGCCAGGGAGCCTTTATGTGAGACTTTAATGTGAACGGCCTTGCAGTTTGGGTGTGGGATGTTTAGGGAAGAATCATGACCCTGCAGGGAGTCCTGTTTCTTTGGAGCATCCTGGAACACATTCACAAAAATGCTCATTTGCTCAAGTGGTTTTCTCCCATTCACTAGCTTAAATCAAGTTATGGATAAGACACATTTTTAAGTGGACTGGAGGCAAAAAATAGGAAGAAGTGATTTTGGAACATGGGTCACTGAAACATATGGTATGGGCCATATAAGCCAGGATATCAGAGCAGCACTGAGCAGTCGGAGTGGGGGCTCATGCTTCTTGGATCTCATGCATGTGGGAGTACATCAGCCTAGAATGAGGGTGGAACACAAGAATTGAACAAAAAGGGGAAAAAAGGTGGAAATAGGAGATTTTAGGGAACGAGGTCCTGAGGCAATTTAGAGTCATACAATTTTAACATATATCTGTGCTCCAATTAATAAGTTGGAAAGCAAGGCTAAATTAATTTTTTAAATAAATGAATACTTAATATAAATAGAGAAGCAACTGGTGCCCAAAGAAGTCATTCTATAATAGAAGGTAATTAAAATACAAGCCATCATTTAAAATGATGTCTAAGAAAAATCTTAGAACATGGAAATTGTTTAGATTTAAAACTTAAATTGGATGTATTATATGCATAGTATAAATTATATAAAATTACCAAATACATTGAAAATTAATAATAGTTACCTCTGGAGAGAGCTAGTGTTTTGATTGTTCTACTCTTCTAAATATTCCTAATGTTCTATAATAATTAGACACTATTTTTATAATGCAAAAAGGAACTTTACTTAAAATACTATCTACACCCTTATCCATTTTCAAATGAAGACATGAATTAAACAAAACTTAACTAGGTTTGACGATTAAAGTTTAATTTTTGAATAATGATCCATTTACTATCCAGGTTATATAATACTAATTACATTCAATTCATTCACTTTTTCAATTTAGCCATCCGTTTCTCACTTATTATTTCATTCAGCTATTTATCTTTAAAGAATCTTTCATGACAGAGGTCAGCAAATTATAATCCATTGACCAAATCCAACCCACCCTCTGGTTTTATATGTCTTGCTAGCCAAGAATGGCTTTTAAATTTTTATAGTTGAAAAAAAAAATCAAAAGAAAAATAACATTTGGTGACACATGAAAATTCTATGAAATTCAAATTGTACCCCCCCACCTTGGTCACAATTCCTATCTCTAAAAGGAAGTGATTGATTCAAAATATGTTTTAAATTTCTCTTGATCTCAGTTTCAGAGAGCAAGAAGGCACACACAGATGAAGCAAGACAGTTCTAGAGTGCTGCCTAAAAGAGTGGTGGCTCCCATAGACATCTCCAAGGCAATAAAATATTCTATGATTAATTCTAAACTCCACCCCTGAAATCATTTACCTAACCATCTGATAACACTGAAACATCCCGGTTTGCTGCATCAAATGAATCAAATCAGGAGCATAACAGTAAGTACACTTAGAGTTTTCAAACATGGTACACCACACCTGGAACTGCTCTCCACCATAACTACATGTACATCGATTTCAGAGCTTTAAATATCTAGAACAGACCAGGCCAAGGATCTTTCAGATAAACCCTCAACTCTCAGATATTTAGAAAAGTAAATGAGAATTTCCTAATGCCTCCAGATGTCTACTCTATCCAGAAGAAACTTTTTTTTTTCTTTTTTAAATGTGTTACAATGACTCAAATAGAAGCTTTAATCACAAAAGTTCATGATAGCCCCTGGAGGTTCCTTCTAATTGTAATATCTGTAAGAGCATGTCCGGTAATGATAAAAGGATCTTAGGGCGCCTGGGTGGCTCATTTGTTTAAGCCTCTGCCTTTGGCTCGGGGTCCTAGGATGGAGTCCCCCATCAAGCGCCCTGCTTAGCAGGGAGTGTGCTTCTCCTTCTGCCTACTGCTCCCCTTGCTGTGCTCCTCTCTCTCTCTGATAAATAAATAAATAAATAAATAAATAAATAAATAAATAAATAAATAAATAAAGGCTTAAAAAAACCAGAAATCTAAAATGACAGTATTTACTTAAGCTAAAAGAATGTGATAGGCAGGTCATAGACTCAAGCCAACACAATAATTATCAGAAATTCGTATGAAAATATCTATTTAAGTCTAAATAATCTACCATACGTGTCAGAGAACACTTACTTTAAAAGTGGTCCTTAGTGAAAAAAGACATAAGTTTCATGGAGAGCTAGCCAAATACATGCCAACTTTTAAAGTCCTTGCATCATACTAGAAGGGAGAATGCAGTCTCTGGTAGGAAAGGCCACACACTTGTTTTTATGTCCTACTGCCACCCTCCTGAAATACTTAACAGCTGTTCATCAAGGGACCTTGTATTTTAATTTTGCACTGGGTCTGCTAATTATCTAGCTCGTCGTAGCCCTGTCCTCATAAAACATATGAACTAAGACTGTATCCACAGAAGCTTAGTATCTAGAAAGTGGAAATTCAAAAATCCATGGTAATTCTCTCTTTGCCGACCACCCACCTAATTTCATGCTTACCTACACTGACATGTGCCCTTTATATCAGCATTATATCCTGTATTTCTATCCATTTTTAAGTTTTCTTGGAGAAAATGGCTCCTTAGTGTATAAAATTTTAAATGATGGAAGTAGTATAATATATTTCTCCATAGCCTGGTAGCTGGATACCTCAGATGTTTCTAATAGTTTCCTATTAAAAACAGGAATATACTTTTATATCTTTTCCTGTTTGATTTTTATTTAAAATCCCTAGAAGTGAAACCCCAGGGTCAAATAGTATGAAATTTTTAAGATAATCAATACACACTGCCAAATCCAGAAAAGCTACAAACATTGTACTCCCATCAGGTGGGGGGTCAACTTCATCAGCAAATGTTTAAAAGTGATTATCAACTAATACATGAAAATGGGATTTCTTACTTTAAATTGAATGTATTTGATTATAATTAAAGTGAACCATTTATATATATATTGGTCATATGGGTTTCATTCTCTTTGAAATATCTACTCATGTAATTTACCTACTTTTCTATGAGGACATTAGCATTTTCTTTTGTTTTGCACAAGCTTTCATATATGAATGATTTATCTATACTATTTGCTTCAGGGTACCACTGTTGATAATTACTTTAGGTAATATTATGTGTCATAAAATTCAAAATATGGTGACTTATTTACAATGGAAATAAAATTCTCTGAATAAGCCGAATAGGACAGATTTGTTTTCCAACTACTCTTTTTTGAAATCGTCTTCCCTTGTTCAATATCCTATTGACATTTTGAAAAAAGCAGCATAAAGAAAAGATTAAAAATTATGAACATGGTCCAGGAAGCCAAGAAATACTCATTTGAATAAAATGTATTGTTTATGGGCACCTTGGTGGCTCAGAGGGTTAAGCCTCTGCCTTCAGCTCTGGTCATGATCCCAGGGTCCTGGGATCCAGTCCCGCATTAGGCTCTCTGCTCCGCAGGAGCCTGCTTCTCCTTCCTTCTCTGCCTGCCTCTCTGCCTACTTGTGATCTCTCTCTCTGTCAAAATAAATAAATAAAATCTTAAAAAAAAATGTTTTGTTTAAGAAAAGTGTAGGTGGAGCCTTCTCTCTCTTCCTGCAGGGCCGCTCACTGCTGGTACCACCACTGCCCCCAGCTGAGCATGCTGATCTCTGTACTACCCTTCTCTTAACCTTGCATTTTGCCTTCCAGTAACATTCAAAAACTATTATGTGAATTCAAAATGCTTAACTCTGCTTTAAAATCAAGGTCATGGAAATTGTATTTAAATCGGTACAATTTCCTACACCCCCTAACCCAGAGAGCTTCACAGGGTTGGCAGGGAAGACTGGTGCTAAGTCAGTGAAAGAAAGACTACACTGGGTTTCATCTTCCTATCATCCAGCTTCTTAGTTAATGTATAGACTCATGGGAAATATTTGGAAGGTAACATTAAAAAAAAAAAATTAGTCCCATAGGACAGTTAATCGAATGCATGACATGGCCTACTGATTCAATCTGAACGACAGGAAGACCGATCATATAAGCATACTGAAAAAGCAACTTTCTTTTTTTTTACATGTAAAGAAAAATGATGATTTAATGCAGTACAATTGACTACAAAAATGACTGCTAGTAAATATAGCCTCTTTATCACAAATAAAACCAAATCCAAAGGGTTGGGAGGGCAAGTGGACAGGAATGCATAGACAAAGATGGCAGGGTTCTACTTTTCCTAAATACAAACATCTTGGTTTGTTAAATAGGATCAGACAAGAGTCAGCAATATATCTAACACTTGGGAGAAAATGGTGAGGTCAAAATCATTTGAAATACATCTATGGCTCACCCATCATTTTAAGATAATTCATGTGTGTAATCAATTGCACATTATACTAAAAGTAAAAAAAATTATTGTATTAATGAGAAACCTTTTAATTCTCAGAATTAAGATTCTTTAAGTTGAATACATAAACTGATATTCTGCAGTTAATGTAAAATGTCCCTTTTTTTCAGTTTCTGGTGAAGAATACAAGAGTTCATAAGCAATAGTGCTTTTCTTCTAATTAATATTGATGGGGAATTGACTATGAGTTAGAAGATGGAGCCATAGCACTATGCAAAGAGTGATGATACAGAAAGCTAATAGCTTTCTAATATCAAATCATTCAGACACCACTGTAGTCTCAGGAAATCACAGAATAATTATTTAGCAGCTGGTTGTGACCTCAGCAATCATCTGTTACAATGACCTCAAGGAACAAATAAGAAAAAACTAGACCCAAATATGTTAAGTGACTAGGTCATGGTCATGAAGCTAATTAGCACCAAAGACTGAAATTGCACTTAGTATGAACATCAGGTTTCCTCTACATTGTATCTGCTGGCAATCCTTTAGAGATCAGAATATGTCAGAATTTATCTATACATTCAACATCTACTTTGGTGTGCCTGGGTGGCTCAGCTGTTAAGCATCTGCCTTCGGCTCAGGTCATGATCTCGGAGTCCCAGGATCAAGCCCCACATCGGGCTCCCTGCTCTGTGGGAAGCCTGTTTCTCCCTCTCTCACTCCCCCTGCTTGTGTTCCCTCTCTAGTTGTGCTTCTCTCTGTCAAATAAATAAATAAAATCTTTAAAAAAATCTATTTTGATGGAATCAGAAGTCCATTTTAATGTTAAGCAAAGAATGGAACAGAATTATGAATACATAGTATAATTTCAACAAAAAAGAAATGTGTAAATTAATAGTATTATCCTATAGATGTGGATTTGAGATTTTTTTTACTATCTTCTTTATAATTTTGTCATTTATAATTATATCATAACATAATTACACAATGAACAATGTATAACTATTATTATACACATAAACAATGTCTATTTCTTATTACATATCAGAAGAGAGGATTATACTATTATACATCATAGCAAGGATACCATATAATATACAATTGGTATATGATAAAATGTTATAAGATATATATTACATAAAATGTATTATAATATATGTTTATACTCTTATAGGAAATTGTTTCCTATATTTCCCATATTCCTATGAGAAATCAGTGTTTCTCCAAGTATTATTTGTTTAACACAAGTCTATTTAGGATGACTGTCACAATAAGAGCTTGGTGGAGAAGGAATCGGTTTTGGAAATACTGCAGCTTTGGAAATGGAAACACTCTACCTCCAACAAATGACTCAACAGTTCATACTGATATCTGAATAGTTCTGAGACCTGCTACAGCAAAGAAAGCAACTTACATTTACTTAAGCCAGCACTTCCCTAAGCCACACTGTTAGGAGGCACATAGTACACTCATTCTAAATAAGGTTTCAGAGAACATTCTTGAGAAAACCTCAAATCTCTTTGCAATTTCAGATCAACCACTCACAGGAAGGTCAATGATTTAAGGCTCTTAACTGAACACTGCTTACACATATTTTTATGATACATTTATAAAATGAACTGTAGGTTTGAAATGTATAAATAATTGAATCTATATCCAGAAGTTTCCTTTTTTAAACTGTGAGTCTAATGAAATAGGCAATGAGAAGGTGATTTCTTTGAGTTATTACTGCAAGTTTTCACATGTTTTGCTCATTGATTTTAATGTTGAAGGTGATTAATTTTAATTTTGCTTCGGCCCCAGGGCTTTCTTGCAGACGATCAATAACATTACAATTAAGAACATCAGTTGAAGTAAGGCCAGAGTCATGTCACTTTCCTTATCTTGGTCAGAACTCTAAGGCTTAAATTGGGATTAGTTCCATGACTTTATTTTCATATCTAGGGCATCAAACCAGCATACTGACTTAAGAAATCAAATAACTTAAGCCGTACTTGAATATGTATATACTTTCCATTTCTCTTCCTTCTAAAAACCTCATCCTATATTTAAACTACTTCTACTTGAATATTTCCATTTCCTTGCATGTGCTTCTCAGCATCTTTATGCCTCAGCTTTTCCATCTCTTCATCTAAAAAATGGGAAGGAGAATGGCACCTGCCATCAAATTTATGTAAAATTAAATAATTTAATAATTATTAAATAAATAAATAAATAAATAAATAAATAATTACATGATATGTGCTTAGAACAGTGCCCGACTCACATTACCTTCTCAGTGTTAGATATTAATCTGAAATGGCATACAGATTTTTCTCTCCCACTTTTCCTATTATTGGAAATACTGTCTTCTCTAAGACAAGAAAACTACAGTGTCATCTTTGCTTTCTCTTTTACTTTTATCTTTTCAATTCTACAAACTATACATACATATACAAAATTTACTTCTTTTTTTTTTAATTCATTTATTTGACAGAGCGAAACACAGCTGGAGAGAAAACACAAGCAGAGGGAGTGGGAGAGGGAGAAGCAGGCTTCCCACTGAGCAGGGAGCCTGATGTGGGGCTTGATCCTGAGACTCCGGGATCATGACCTGAGCTGAAGGCAGTCGCTTAACAACTGAGCCACTGCCCCCTACCTCTTTTTTTAAATTCATTTATTTGACAGAGAGAAACACAGTCAGAGACGGAACACAAGCAGGGACAAAATTTACTTTTATCACACACACACACACACACACACACACACACCACAAAACACACATATTAGGCAATCCATTTAGATTCCTTTTGTTATATCTTGTATTCTCACTACTACATCAGGGCTCACTCTCTTACATATGAACTTGTCGGAACGGTGCTTGATCCACCCCTCCCACCATGCCCAAGCCACAGGAAAACTTTGGTGGAGGTACCTGTGAATGTGAATGAAAGCCCCTCTGGGCTTTCCCCGCCTAGAATCTAGAAAGCCACATACCCTGTGGGTCAGGGCAATATGTCCTTTGTGTGCTTATTCAAGACATGTAGTTCCATTCAATCCTCCTTCCTGTAATCATATCTCTATATCTCTTATCTGTATTTCTTGATCCCTGTGCCTCAATGGTCTCAACTTCTGTGAGTTTAAGCAATCACTCTGTACCCTGCAGTAACAATACTAATCCTGTCTCTAGGGTGGGTGCAAAAGCAGTTAAAGATTTAACTGCACCATCCAACTTCCTCACTTTTAAATAATAAAAGACTGGGGCCCCAGTCAGTCAAGAGAGACAAAGGCAGAGGGCCTGCGAGGAGGCAGCAAGAGAGCCTTAGAGGAGAGAGCAAGAGAGCTGGCAAACAGCAAGAGAGCCAGCAAAGAGACAGAAGCAATGCGAAGAGAGAGACAGAGAGCAAGAGAGACAGAAGAAGAGAGAGAAGTAGAGCAAGAAGGCCAAAGCCAGAGCTAGAGAGCTAGAGCTAGAGAGCCAATGCTAAAAAGCCAGAGCGTGCACCTGAGCCTGCTTCATAGGTCTCTCCTGACTGGCCTCGCGTCTGTCAGCTTGCATTCGATTTCCATGTCCGAGTCATTATTTCGCCCGCCAGACATCCCGCGGTTCGGGACCCACATCTCTGCCGAGGCTGGCTCCCCGGCGACATCATGAACTAGCGAAATAGCAGAGCACACAATCTCTGTCCTTGAAAATAACTTCTTCCCAAATCTATCCTGTAAACCATATGTCTAAAATTTCTTTTTAAATCAGGTCTCAGCTCAAAAGCTATTAGTAACTTCCTATTTCTTACAGGATTAAAATCCAAATTTTAAAGACAATTCCAGGCAGTCTATACATGGGCCACACAGCCTACTCCACACCTCCCCAAATGGGTCTCCACTCCAACTTTCACTTACTCAGGGTCACTGGTGTGAAATAATCTTTTTTGTCTTTCTAAATGGGACTAACTGAACTTGAAGAGTGAGCCCAAATCATTTTTCTTTACAAATACTCCCTGGATACTCTAATCCTGATATAAACTTTGACCATCTTCTGCATCTCTGGCAATTTCTTAAAATGTTTTCATTAATATATGTTACATGTTTTGGCTGAAAGGGCCATTCTATTTTCAATGTTTATAATGAATCTCTACATGTCTTGGCAGAAGTGTGTGGGGAAGAGAGATGCATGCTCAGAGTAACTGTCTATTCTGGTAAGAACAAAGCATTGCCCTTCCACAATGGAAGGGGCTTCAGAATAATCAATCTTCTACCAGTTAGCTAGCTGATCTACACAGGGAATTGTACCTACTGCGGGCTTAGAGTTGGGTTGGTATTTGTTGTTGGAAAATAGGGTATCAGCAATCACTGTAGCCATTCATCTGAGCAGGTGAAGTCTATGTTGCCAAGCCCATGGGGAACCTCTATGCCAGCCACTATGGCCACTTTGAATATAAGCCCATTAAATAAAATCAGGAATCAGGAAAGGGAGGGGTATACACAGAACAGGTCTCCTACTCACTTGCTTCATTACATCATCCTTCACTGAGATCACCCATTGGTGAGCATTCACATGGGACACAAATATTTCAAATATCTTTACATTTTTTTGCCCAGAGAGAAATCCTCACATACTATTCCCTTATAAAGAAGTGGCTTACATGACTGTAGGGTTGAGGTAGGCAAGTCCAAAATCCAGAGAGCAGGCCATAAGGAAGATGAGGCTAGAACAGTCAGGCAGGGGATGAAGCTGTTATTCACAGGTTTGGTCTCAACTTTACTTCTAAGGTTGTTCAATCAACTGATCAATCAGGCCCGTTCAGTTTATCTAGGATAGCCTCCCTTACTGAACTTCAACTGATTCTGGACTTTAATCACTTCAGCAGAACCCTTTCACAGCCAACAACTAGACTGGTATTTATATTTGATTGAATAATAGGGGACTGTAGCTCAGCTAAGTTAATGCTCAAAAGACCATCACAATGAAGTTGACACATACTGAGGTAGGAAGACAGAGGGAGAAACTGAAGAAAAAATGTTCAGAGATCAGTTTCTAGACATGCTAAGTTTGACATGCTTACTAGAAAACTAAGTGAACACATCAAGAAGGTAGTTAGGTATACAGGTCTTGATGTGAAGAAGAGATACTTTTGAGAATGATAAGCGATTTAAAACCATGAGACTGGATGAGATCACTGAGGGAGTGAGACTTCGGGTACATTAGTACTAAATTTGAGACATGAATGATAAACCAGTAAAGAATATTAAGAAGGAAAAACCCATCTGAAGCAAATGCAGGGAAATGCAGCATCTTGGAATGCAAGTGAGGAAAGTGTTTCAAGAAGGAAGGAATGCCTCACTGTATCAAAAACAGCATATCGTTCAAATAAAATGAAGAATAAAATTTGAACATTGTTATTAAAAATGCAAAGACTATTTGGTGATCTTACAAGAGCTAATGATAAAGGATGCGATATGAGTAGTCCCAGTGGATTGAAGATATGCAGTCTCATCAAGGCTATGAATTTAAGGCAATGGCAGTAGGTTGGGAAGGGAGGGGCTTGAGATCTGGGACTTCTTCACTTCTGCTAATGGTCAAGTAGAGAATGGTACAATCTTACCAAAAGCACAAAGAGGTCTGGAATGCCTTTTGAATTCCAAAGGGAGCATTAAGGCTAGGAAAAGCCAAGGTGATTTATACCTCATCTTTGAAGGGCTAAATCACCCACATGCATTTCTAATAGGGAAACCCTATCCACCTGAAATTATTTGTTTTAATAATTATTCATCAGAACTATTAGTTTTCCATTATCTATCTTAAAACAACTATCTTAAAACAAGCAGAAATTCTTGGTTACCACTACATCAGACATCAATTACCAAGTATGTTGTAGATGACTCAGAAATAATTTTCTTTTTTATAAAAACAACAACAACTAACTGTGCAAGGAAAGTTCTGTATTTATTCACAAATGAAAATAGTTCAGTGACCTTTGTTATCATTTAGCTTAATATAATGTTTCAAGATAACAAACCCATCCAAGGACTGGAGCACAGAATTGAATAGGAGTATAAGATAGAGGCGAATGTATGTACGTGTGTGTTGCTTGCACACAAGTGCACATGCATCCTACCTGTGTTTTTGTCTTCCCTTCTTTAGAATTAGGTGTTAATTTAAGTGCAGATGATTTAAACTATGAAAGGCCTTGAAATAATTTGGAGAAATTTAAGATGACCTGAATTTTCTATAAGGCATCAGTTCTTAATGTCTTATAAGAATTTTTTTAAGTAAACTTACAAAATGAAATTGCCTATTAAACACAATTAAGAAAAGTAATTAGATGGTCCCAGAAAACTTTTATTGAGCTGCAAGGTGATTTATATGCTACTTTGACCAGTATGTGGTTATCAGCTAAGCCCCCTGAGCAATAACTATCCTTGTTTCCTAATGGAGTCCTGGGTGTGCTTCTTCCCTGCCTCAAATGATACAGAGGGGGGTGCCTGGGTGGCTCAGTCAGTTAAGCATCTTCCTCTGGCTCCGGTCATGACCTCAGAGTTCTGGGATTTGAGCCCCACATGAGGCCTCTTGCTCAGCGGGAAGTCTGCTTCTCCTGCTGCCTCTGCCTGCCACTCCCCCTGCTTGTGTTCTCTCTCAAGTAAATAAAATATTTTTTAAAAAGAAATGATACAGAAAGATATATCTGAAGCACCAGCAATACCATCACAATCTCCAAAGACCAGTTCTCAGAAGATGAGATCCAGTTTAAAATGAGTAAAATTAGTGACCATAGAGTAAGAAATCTGTTGCTTTCTCAGTTTCCCGTTCATGGGCACATGAGAACATGTGCGCCCCAGCATGCCCCACTAACCTGGGAGGGAGCATGAATGGTTAAGCTGATGCCCTCTCACTCCTATTCCAGTTTAAAGCCCATGATTAATCATGAGCTTCGCCCCCTTGCAAGCACCTTCAACTCCCTTGCCCACCTCCTATCAACATAAATTCCTGGCAAACTACCACCTGTGTTAACTAACCCCCATCTACTCCCCAGCTGCACGCATGCAGCTGAAACAGGCTGTAGACGTGAGGCTGGTGAAGCACTCCAGCACACAGCCTCGTTCCACTTCCATTTAATGACAGTGAGCCTCAGCAGGGCACTTGATGTTATCGATCACTAATTACACTATTTTCCCCAGTCCAATCACTCTCTCCCTTTTGTAATATCTTCACACCTCTTCACTTCTTTTATAAAAAAAAAATAAAGAAAATCTTAAAAAAAATTAAAAAAAAAAAGTCCTCCTTACGAAGTTTGATGTGGTAAATGGGAATTGCACGTGTCCGGGTTCTGGCCAGGCCCTATGCTGAGGTACAGAGAGGAGTGGGATACAGATCCCATCCTGGACTAACAGTCTGAAAGAGAAGAAAATATAATGCAGGTGCAGATTATCCGGAGAAGGGAGTGATCTACTGGAAGGGAAGGGGAGGTCAGGAAGGTGGTGAGAAGTTAGCAATACAATATCTGGAATAAAATGGGTCAGGCACAGAGGACAGGGAATACAAATGCACAGATAAGAGCATTCTTTATATGATTGAGAAAAGCCACGCTGGAGTGAGGTGAGTGAAGGCAAAAAGTACTAGGGCTAAAAGTTGAGTTAAAGTCACAGATAGACTTTTAGGACTTTGTACATTCTTCAGTTGCTTCTGGAACATGAATCTAACACTCTTCTGGATTTCTCCTCTTCCTTTGTCCTCAGTCTTTTCCCTCTTCTTCCTCTTGTCCTCACCCTTTTTTTTTTTAAAAGATTTTATTTATTTGACAGCGAGAAACACAGCTAGAGAGGGAACACAAGCAGGGGGAGTGAGAGAGGGAGAAGCAGGCTTCCTGTTGAGCAGGAAGCCCGATGCAGGGGCTTAATCCCGGGATCATGACCTGAGCCGAAGGCAGTCGCCCAACCAACTGAGCCACCCAGGCGCCTCATGTCCTCACCTTTTTGATGTCGGAGTGCCCCAGGGTTTGGTCTTCAGTCTTCTTCCCTTCTCTATTTATATTCCTTTTCTTGGTGACCTTGGCTTGAAATCCTTGGCATCATTCTTGGTGCCTCAGTTTATCTTAGTGGATGAGCCAGAAATCTTTACTTGAAAAATACATACAGAATCTGATCACCCCAAAGTCCTCCACTTGCTATTTTCACTGTTTTAATCATCACTGTCTCTTATCTGGATCATTGTCATAGCGTCCCAATTTTTAAAGAAATTTTATAGGTACATGAGAGGAAGTTGAAAAAAATTTGTAAGACTAGAAGAAAGGATAAAAATCCCCAATATTGAAAAGTTCAGCCTTTTGGTATTTGTTCTTCCAGTTGTTTTTCCATGCAAATTTTGGATGTTTGTTTGAAAGACTTTTTATTTAGTTAGGTGCATACTTACAGTATACTTCTGAACCCTGACCCTTAGCCTTATTATAATGAGCATGAATGTGGAAGTTTAATATTGTTTTAAATGGATACATTGTATTTCACCAAGTGAGTGAAAGCATGCTTTCCTACTATGGTTAAATGTTTGGATAATTTCCATTCTTTTTAAACAGAATTTTTAAAGTGTTCCACTCAAGCTATTCCATAGAGATAGACAAACTTCTTGACCATGATGTGCTAAACTATGGAGTTGTCAAATTTTCTAATTAATTTAATAGATGGCACTATTCTAGTCTCACAATATGAAAATATGGATTTAAACTGATACAAAGTATGCTATTGGTGGGAATGTAAATTGGTGCAACTGCTATGGAAAACAGTAAGAAGATTCCTCAAAACATTAAAAATAGAATTACCATATGATCCAGCAATTCTACTTCTGGATATTTATCTGGTAAAAATAAAAAAAACCCAATAACTTGAAAAGATATATGCATCCCCAAATTCACTGCAGCATTATGTATAATAACCAAGATACAGAAACAACCTAAATGTCTATCAGTGGATGAATGAATAAAGACAATGTGACATATATATATATATATATATATATATATATATACAATGCAACATTGCTTAGCCATAAAAAAGGAACTCTTGCCATTTGCAAAAACACAGATGGACCTTGAGGACATTATGTTAAGTGAAATGAGACAGAAAGTGAAAGACAAATACTGTCTGATACTACTTATATGTGGAGTCTAACAACAAAACAAACAAATAAAGCCAAACAAACTCATAGATACAGAGAAAGCATCGATGGTTGCCAGAGGTGGGAGGTGGGGGACTGGGCAAAACCAGTGAATCAGCTCAAAAGGTACAAACTTACAGTTATAAGTGACTATTTATATTACTATATATAATCTAGTTATGGGGATGATACCTAATAATACCGTATTGTATATTTGCCATGAGAGTAGGTCTTAAAAGTTCTCATCACAAGAAAAAAAAATTAACTGTGGTGATGGATGTCAACCAGATATATCGCAGTGATCATTGTAACATATATACACATAATAATTCATTGTGTTGTATAGCTAAAACAAATACACTGTTATATGTCAATTGTATCTCAATAAAACATTAGACAATTTAATTTTCCCAATAAATCTGTGAGGTGGGTAGCATTTTACTCATTTTACAGATCAAAAAATTAAGACCAAGAATTTAACCAACTCCAAATCATGTCGATAAAAATGCTAGAACTATTATTCAAATGTAGGGCAAGTAACTAGCAACAGTGCTCTTACCTTTGCTTCTATCTCCATGTCACTCTCTCTTATCCATCACTTTTAAAAAATATATGTCTTAATAACACCTCATAACTATTCCTTCCCTTGTATAGTTACTTCTCTCTTCCTTGTTCCTTAAACTGACCATAACAGAGAACAAAAATACATTGTTAACTGTACTTCTTATTTAATGAGTTTTATGTTTTATATTCTAAATTTTAAGTGTATAATTGAAATGTTTTAGCATACTTTTACAACTGGAAACGATGCAGCTTTCCCCAACGTGCTGGTAAGACAAGCAAGCTAGAAAGGACAAGGGAGAGGAACACTGCCCTTACCCTAAATGGGATACTGCTTTACTAACATGGTTCTCATGAAGACTAAGTCTTTATTGTAGCTAACATTCTGGGACTGTCTTCAAAAGATCAATCTTCCCCTTTCCCTGCCAGGGCTCTGAAGAGCTCTTTCTAAGATTCACTGGGAGAACCTAAGTGGTGTCCCTTGAGGTAAGGTTCATGAAAGTGTATTCTTAACCAACACATGTGGCCTTGTCCACACTCGGAAGTTTATCAAAATTATCATGTATGTGTTTCCATCAGTTTATGGCTGCAGTAACTTCTGTTACAGGAAATGAGATGACAGCTGTGATCTGGATTCATCTGTTTTTTCTTTAGATTTTTTTTTTTTTTTTTTTTTTTTTTTTTTTTTTTTTTTTTTTTTTTTTTTTGGTGGTTGTATGCTCTGCAATCTCAATTCTCTACTGGGTCTGCAAACATTGCTGATCTTCAGTTTGTCCAGATTTTTCTTGTAGGAAGGATGAGAACAATGACTTCTAGTTTCTTTTATGTTGAAACTAAAACCAAAGTCTTCCACTTAGATATCAAAAAAGTATTATAGGGCACCTGGGTGGCACAGTTGCTCTGCCTTTGGCTCAGGTCATAATCCCAGGGTCCTGGGATAGAGTCCTGCATCGGGCTCCCGGCTCAGTGAGGAGCCTGCTTCTCCCTCTCCCTCTGCCTGCTGCTCTGCCTATTTGTGCTCTCTCTCTGTCAAATGAATACATACAATCTTAAAAAAAGGTATTTTAAAAATTTTGTTCAACTGAACTTTTTGCAACCGAGATAGTGATTAATAGAAGAAAAATTTATTTTCCATTCTTTCTCAATTTAGTATTGTTTAAAGTATTGATAACACTCAGAAATCTATCACAAATCAATGAAGCCTCAAAGAAAGGTAGCATCTAAGTCATCTGGAATTCACAGAGACATTAAACAATTCCCTATTTTCTATAAATAAAACACATCTGAAGTTTTCATTGCAATAAATTGCTCATATTCTTGTGATCTTATGTGCTTCTGATAGAAGCATTTAGATTTATTTTATTGAAAATGATTGCACTGGTTTCCCTTAGTTATCCCCACAGTGACATATCCAAAACATGCCCACTATCAACAATCCATTTTAGGTATATTTATTCTTTTCATTGCTGATGTAAAGCAGCTGATTATTATAATAAAATGGTGGTATCTGCTAATTTCCTGACTTTCCTTATAGACAATTCCTGTTCAAGAATATAAGTTCGTAGGGAAGCTCTAGTCTGAACTAAATTCTGATCAACCATGACGATGTAAGTGGAAAGCAAAAGTTCTGGAATTCTGCATGGAAGTTGTTGTAAGCTTATCACATTTAAAGTTGGGATGGAGAAGGCTCTAAGGAGATAGATGTTTATATGGAACTAGAAAAAAAAATTAAAAAAAAAAAAAAGGTTTAGTGAAGGAGCAGGCCAGATTACACAGCATGATGTCCAAAATGTGACTGATGGCTAACCAGAACTGAGATGCTCTAAAAGGCAAATGACCAACTTGGAAGATGGCCACCAAGACTGTGAAGGGTATTGATGTCATTTTACAAAAAAAAAAAAATTAAGAAACAGAGATTGCTTTGTCTGGAAGCAAAACTCAGGCAACAAAAGAGGGATCTTCAAGTATTAAAGGAATGAAAGACGGGGATATAAGAGACAGCAGTTAGTATGACTCCAAGTTGCCGCAATAGGACCACAGTTAAAAGTTACAGAAAAGGTGAAGAAGACCTTAACAATCACAAAAGTTTAAAGGCAGAATAGCTTATCTCTGGATTTTGTGACTGCTTCCTAATAACAGACAGGAAAGTCAAGGCATGTAAGTATATGTCTTATTTGTTAGGGAGTCACTTTAAATCGCTCCTGAATAAGTAAGGCAAAGTACTACCAAATGAAATATGATTTTGTCTTGGTGTCCCTAATGGCCAGTACCTTGCCTACAACACGGTAGGTGCTAAAAATCATGTTTGCTGAGCCAATTCAGTTAATAGACAAATAACCACTTGGGTAAGGGGAGCAGAGTTGCAGAGGGGATTCAACCTCTGGACGAAGAGTTGGAATGAGGAACTCCAAATCCCTTTAATTAAAAGATTCCCTGATTGTATCTATTTATGCAAATATTCTTTAGTAATAAAGTAACAGTGTTCACTCTGTATTTTTGTACAACAGTTTCAGACTTAACCAAGCTCCTTTATGGACATATTCTATTTTACCTGCATACTAAGCTCTCTAAGGCACAGAATACGAGGGAGCAGAGATCAGATCATGTGGCTGTTTCCTCAGTGTCACACCTGATGAACAGCAGATGCAGGGCATGGACTAAAGGCCGGGTTAAGGGGTAGCCAACTGCTTCTTTATCAGGTAAAATAATTCCAGCTTCATCAGCCCTTCATCAAGGGTGTGAGTCTTAAATCTCTTCCACATTAAAGAGCATAATGAGTCAACTATAGAGAGTAGAAATGATATTTTGAGGCTTTTCCTACACTGATTATTGATTTTGCTGGACTATAATGTTTGTCATGGGGTTACATACTTTCCATGGACATGTCATTCTGAATAATTAAAACAGTTACTCAGACTATTATATGTGGAACCCTTAAAATATGTTATAGTTGTCATAGTGGGGGAAGTTCAGCAGGAATGAAAATTCTGAATAAATTTTTAACAATTTTAAGTATCTAGATTGTAGCATATTAAATTACATAGATTTATATCTATCTTTACAGATAGATGTATCTATACCATCTATATACAGATGAAAATGTAATATGTAAGTATCTCAAATAGTCTCGGATGCCTGAAGGTAGAGAAACAAAGTGTCAGAATAAGTCCAACACAGGCTACATTTATCTGTCATTTTGCTGACATGGGAAGCACTGACAGTGCTCAGACTTGGATATTTCCAAGGAATTATATTTATAATCTACCATCTATCTACATATGTATTCCTTGCATAAATAATCTGCCCAATGGTCTGGCATGGGCCCTTGAAGCCTTTTTGAGGAGCTGTGAAAAACAAAGGTGCTTCCATTTCTCACCATATTTCTCAATGCAATTGGTTCAGAGATACATTAGAGATATTAAAGAACATAATTATCTGACTGTAACTTGCTTCCAGATAAATTTCATGATAAACATGTGAGAAAAGAAAAATAATAATAATTCCTTGTACAGAAGGAGCCTTTGCAGTCCAAGACAGCCCCCTGATTGAAATGAATCAACAACCTCAAATTCAAATTTACCTTTCCTTTCCATGCTGGAATGGATGCAGTCTTCCGCAAGGATGAAATTTAAAGTTTGCGTTTTATCTGTGTCTGCTGATGAGGTTAAGGTGACCTATTAGCCAATGTATGCAATGCCCTTTCCAGCCCTTGGTTTTCATATGTAAACAACTCTGCTATTTGAAGTTTCTATGGATGGTTGGAAGTAGGGACTTAGAAACACAGGCTGCCAGGTTCTAAATGAGTGCCTGGGTGGCTCAGTTGGTTGGGCGACTGCCTTCGGCTCAGGTCCTGATCCTGGAGTCCCAGGATCGAGTCCCACATCGGGCTCCCTGCTCCGCGGGAAGCCTGCTTCTCCCTCTCTCACTCCCCCTGCTTGTGTTCCCTCTCTGGCTGTGTTTCTCTCTGTCAAATAAATAAAACCTTTAAAAAAAAAAAAAAAAAATTTAAATGAGTGAACTCTGATTGCTTCATGAAATGTAGACTCAGTAGCAGGAAACAAAAACCTAGCTTTGTGGTTAGGTAACATTGATGGTGCTGAACTTTGGAACTTACAGAATAATTTAATTTAACACAGTAATGAGAAATGTCAGATTAAAAAAAAAAATTATGCAGTGGAAAGAAGAAAACCTTTTAAATATAGAAAGTTGCTTATTAGATACTCCTTTTGGTTAAATCCAAAATACAGATTGGCCTAAAGAATACAGAGCTATGGTTTTGGGCCATAATATTCTACTAGACAGATTTGATTAATAAATGCTACTTAGAGGCAGACTCAAAATATCCTACCTTTCAGAAGTGCTCCATCAGATGAACAAAAGGCCTTCAAAAATTTAAAGTCACCGGTTAGGATTTTGGACAGACTCACCCAAAGCACTGCTTTAATCCTGTTTGGGTTTGGTTTTGGTTTGGTTTGTTTTGGCTAATAAAATAAAAATCCTTTCTGTGCTCTAAGGCACAGATCAAAATCCCAAGGATTACGATTTAAATGAGTGAGGAATGAAATCGGGTGGTCAGGCAGAGGTTTAAGATGGTAAAGGAGCTGGACATATCAGCACTGAAAGAGACTGAGTGTGAGCTTTAAAAAAGATTAATACTTGATTTTCCTCCAAAATAATAATGCTTCTGACTCATACAGCTATAAAAACGTCTGTGAGAATAAAGTCATCACTGGGACTGCCGAGAGACACATATTCAAATTTCAGTGTGCAAACATAATGTCAACCTCACCTTTGGTTTACTTTCACACATTGTACTGCAAGTATGATTGGCAGAATACAGTAAAACTTCTACAAACTGGCATGGACCAGGGCGCTGGTACTAGATCATCAGAATCCATGGCTAATGTAAAACTCACTGACTGAGATGTTTGAGCTTGTTGTTTTGTTTTTTTTTTAATAATAAACATTGCAGTTTTTAAAATTACCTTATTCCTCAGCCTTAGTAGAAGTTTGTAATACTGATGATGATGATCCTAATTATTTTTAGATGGACATCATATCATCTTTACTTCTTATGATCCAGAAATGTAACTATGGATGTATACAACATAGAATATTGGTTTTTAGTGTTAGCTAAGGTATTTCCCTGGATATCCTTTGAAAATCAAATGTTTTAAATCAGTTTGTTTTCTTGCTATTTTCCAAAGTAGAACTTAGTAATTTAGAAGTTCTGGTTAGTTGACTTCCAATTAGTCAAAGGTCTACTATATGATCCCCGGAAGTGATAAAGATATAATAAATCAGTAACACAAAGTAATTAGGAACTTTATCAGAGATAGTTTTATTTCAAATAACCTAAAGCTAACCTTGAGTTGGATCCTTCTGTAGTTATCAGGTATGAATTTAGATTAGGTACAAAGTAAATCCTGAAAGTTTTATTCTATTGTTGCTAGGTTTCAAAAAATGAAAAGGGAGTATGGAATGAAAGTCAAATATCTGAAATCTTCTATGAAAAGTGATACGGACAAGTGTTACATGCAAATAATGAATCATGGAACACTACATCAAAAACTAAAGAGGTACTGTATGGTGACTAACAAAACAAGAAAAAATTAAATAAATAAAAAATAGAAGATTAAAAAAGTGATATGCACAAAAGTAAAACAAATTTCAGAAAAAGGGATGATTTTATGTTTCGAGTATTACAATCTTAGAATATATAAAACAACAGAGATCTAAAATGTTATTTTATATTGCCAGTCAGTGACGTCAAATTGAAAACAGGATAGATGAGAAGGCTGAGGTTAGAGGCTGTGTATAGTTTTCTGACCAAAGCAACATGGCCGCTTTAACATGAGTATGTGTTAGGAAAGGGACAGAGGAACAGGAAATGTAGCATTTGAGGTGGACCTCTACCTATGTGCCTACTTACATTTGTTCAGGAACAGCTCTCTGAAGGTTTTGGGGGGAAACAATGTCTCTCACCATTTCAACTCATATGGAGCTAACTTTTCACTGGGCCTCTAAGGATGAAGAAAACACTAGGTTCCCCCAATTACAGCATCACAGTTCATGCTGGAAACAATGAATGAGGTAAGCAGGGGAAGTGTGTATAACATGAGCTTGAGATTACTGAAGCATTTTGAGGTCCTTCTTTTACACCAGCTTCTGTGCAGTTGGATTTAACATCATGTGGGTAACTGTCCATCTGATTTGTCTGGTTTTCCCTAGCATTAGTGCTAAAAAAGAAATTCAGAGATCAAGATTTTGGATTGCAGGAAGGAGGTTCTTTTCTGATGCTCGGAGTAGAGGTTCACAACAATCTAAGAGGCCTGGTGTTTAATTTTCCCTTCCCTCCACCCTAGGTGGTCAGGTCCCCCAAGAGGGGAAAAGAAACAGGTAGTCAAAACTAGCAAAGAACTAATGACATCTTCATAAGTTTTTACTAGAGAAACAATAAAAAGACATCTGCTGTGTTAGCACTGTACTTGAGGTATTGACCAATAAAGCATCACGTGAAAAAATAAAGAAAAGATATGTTTAGAAAGGGAGCAACAATACTGACATTTAACCTGAGCCACAATTGTTTACATAGAAAATCCAAATATACAAATTATTAAACTGGTAAGAGAAGTCAGTAAGATGGCTGAATATAAATTCAGTACACAAAATTTAATAACATTCCTATACATTAACAATTAGAAATGTATAACTTTAAAATGCCATCCACAGTAACAATGAAAACTGTAATATGTAGCATGTAGCCAAAGATATGCTAAGACCTTTGCAAAAGGAAAAATATATATATGAAAATATACATATAAAACTTTGCTAAAAGACATATAAACTAAAATCTAAATAACTAGAGATACATGACATTACTGAGACTGGAAAAAGCAAAGTCATGAAGATATATTAATTTTTGACAAAGTAATCTAAAGGAATTACAATCAAAATGCCTTCATAGTTCCTCATGACAATGGCAAAGGGATTCTAAAATTGTCATGGAAAAGTAGGTGATCAATTACAGCCAAAACACTCCTAAGGAAGATCAATGTGTATATACTCCTAAAGAAGATCAATGTGGGAAGCATGCCTTCTCAGCTACCAGGAGTTATTACGGAGCTCTAATAATGATGTCAGTATGCTGTGGGGCCAGACAGAACAACGGAACAGAAGAGGGAACATGTAAGAGGGAACAACTGATTATTCATATTGTCAAAAATAATGTTGTGTTCCCTACCTTTTATCGTATATGAAAATAAAGTCCAGGGGCATCTGGGTGGCTCATTCATTAAGCGTCTGCCTTCAGCTCAGGTCATGATCCCAGGGTCCTGGGATTGGGCCCCACATTGGGCTCTCTGCTCAGCAGGAAGCCTGCTTCTCCCTCTCCCATTGCCTGCTTGTGTTCCCTGTCTCATTATGTCTCTGTCAAATAAATAAATAAAATCTTAGGAAAGAAATGAAGAAGAAAGAAAGAAGAAAAAGAAAGAAAGAGAGAGAGAGAGAGAGAGGGAGGGAGGGAGGGAGGGAGGGAGGGAGGAAGGAAAGAAAGAAAGAAAGAAAGAAAGAAAGAAAGAAAGAAAGAAAGAAAGAAAGAAAGAAAGAAAGAAAAGGAAACACATCAGTTAAGAACCTATAGTTGAAATGCAACTTATTTAACTTTTAAAAGAAATTTCAGATCTATAGTAGAAAATGGTCTATTTCATAAATATAGAAAAACTTTTAAACCTTACAAAATAGATAAATTTGACTACTTTGGAACTCAAAAATATCTGTATAGAAACATCATAAAACCATCAACACTCAAGTAGTTAGGGAGAAGATATTTACAATGGTAATAATGATAAGCAAATCATGTCTGGACATGCTAAAATTTTTTTTTTTTCTAAGATTTTTATTTATTTGACAGACAGAAATACAGCCAGAGAAGGAACACAAGCAGGGGGAGTGAGAGAGGGAGAAGCAGGCTTCCCGCCGAGCAGGGATCCTGATGTGGGACTTGATCCCAGGTCTCTGGGATCATGACCTGGGCCAAAGGCAGTCACTTAACCAACTGAGCCACCCAGGCGCCCCTGGACATGCTAAAATTCTTAAAATCTGTACAAAAGAATAGTAATAGAAGGATAAAAGATATGAATCAATAGGTTAATGAAAACAAAAGCTAAAATCACCTAAGTATGAAAAGATGTTTAATCTGACTAATAAACAAGAAAAGCCATATTATATTTTTAAAACTTTCTTTCCTTTTCTTTCTTTCTTTCTTTTTCTATCTATCTATCTATCTATCTATCTATCTATCTATCTATCTTTCTTTCTTTCTTTCTTTTCTTCTCTTTTTCTTTCTTTCCTTCTTTTGAGAGGGCAGGAAGGGGGGCATCTCAAGCAGGCTCCACACTCAGCATGGAGCCCAATGTGGGGCTGGATCCCATGACCCTGAGATCATGACCTAAGCCAAAACCAGGAGTCAGAGGCTTAACTGACTGAGCCATCCAGCTCAAGAAATTCAAGAAAACTCGAATTAAAAAAGAAGTGATAATCAGCACAGGAGTTTTGACCTGTTGCATTTTAGCCTGGGCCAGTTTATCCCTCCTTAGACAGCCTAACTTCCTTAGGTACCCCTCCTTAGGTAACACCCCCAAGAGATCACAATATTGATGTAGAACTTAGTGCAGATCCCTGACCTGCATAGCAACTAGCCCACAAAACATGGGTTCCAGCAATCCTCTTGCCTCAGCCTCCCAACTCACTGGGACTAGGGGCAGAAAGCACCTAGAAAAAAGCAAAATTACAGAGACAGTGAAAAGATCAGTAATTTCCAAGGGCTGAGGTGAAAAGAGGGAGCAAAGAAGACTTTAAGAGCAGTGAAAATACTCTGCCTAACACTTAATGACGGATACCTGCCGTTATACCTTGGTCCAAAACCACAGCATGTACAAGAGTGAACACTAATGTCAGCTATGAAATTTAGGTGATAAATGATGTGTCATATAGGTTCATTGACTGTAACACATGTACCATTCTGATGGGAATGCTGATAATGAGGGAGGCGATGCATGTAAAGGCAAAGGGTTCTATGAAGAATATCAACTTTTCTCCCAGTTTTCCTGTGGACCAAAAGTTGTTCTTAAAAAAAAAAAAAAAAATTAGGGGCACCTGGGTGGCTCAGTTGGTTGAGCGACTGCTTTCGGCTCAGGTCATAATCCTGGAGACCCGGGATCGAGTCCCACATCAGGCTGCCTGCTAGGCAGGAAGCCTGCTTCTCCCGCTCTCACTCCCCCTGCTTGTGTTCCCTCTCTGGCTGTGTTTCTCTCTGTCAAATAAATAAAATATTAATAAATAAATAAATAAAATCTTTAAAAAAATTAAAAATAAATCAATGATAAAGAGCCCAGCCCTAAACTAATAAGTAAAGATAATAAATTTCAGTACAAAATACTAGAAACATGTTCTAAAGGCCTAAATATATTATCAGATATATTAATGAATCTTTTAAAATTGTTATTTGATTTGAGCTTAATATTTTTAAAGAAGACACTAAATTTTTTAAAAGATTTATTTATTTTAGAGAGAGCAAGTGAGTGAGCATCTGCCCGCATGCAGGAGTTAGGAGAGGAGCAGAGGGAGAGAATCCTCAAGCAGACTCCACACTGAGCAACAAGCCCAACTCGGGGCTCCATCTCACAACCCTGAGATTATGATCTGACCTGAAACCAAGAGTCAGACCCTTAACCAACTGAGCCACAACACTAAATATTTTTTTAAAGGTTTTATTTATTTATTTTATGGCGAGAGATACAGTGAGAGAGGGAACACAAGCAGGGAGGAGTGGGAGAGGAAGAAGCAGGCTCCCCGCTGAACAAGGAGCCCACTGTGGGGCTTGATCCCAGAACCCTGGGATTACAACCCAAGCCAAAGGCAGATATTTAATAGCTGAGCCACCCAGGCGCCCCATTAATTTTTTTTTTTTAAATACTAAACATTTTTAAAAACACACCAATCACACTGACAAAGTCTATTAGCAACAAGGTTGGGAAAGGTGATGAAAAGCAAGAACTCACTCATCCCTAATGGGAGTACAATTTGGAACGTAATCAAGAAATAACCAATAAACTTAAAGAAGAATGCAGTGTGTGGGCCAGAACTTACAGTGCTAGAAATTTACCTTCAAGAGACATTGACCCATTTTCAGGTAGAGACCCCTACAGAAAAAGATAATTACAGATCCATTTGGGAAAAAAAGTAAAGAAATGGCCACATAGCAACAGAGCACAATCTAACATCTTAGTAACCAGGAAAAAGACAATAAATAGTGAGGAGACAAATAGCTCAAACATCTAACACAAAATGTGTTCATAAGAGTTATTTTATATATTTTTGTGTTTATAATTTTATTGAAATGATATTCTGAATTGCCCTTCTACTCAACTGCATGTTTTTAAGATTTGTCCATGTTTATACATGAAAATGTAGCTCATTTCTTTTCATTGCTAGTGTTATTCCATAAAGTAACTGCAATGAATTCTGACTTTTTAAATTATTTTATACCTTAATAATCATGAAAGTAGAAAATAATGGAAAGGTAGTAACGATCACAACAACCACCACAACAAAGCTGTCATTTATTAAGTCTTTACTACATGCCCCAGATCGTGCTAAGCACTCTAATGATGTCATTTCACGACCCCACTAACACAGTGTTTATCAATCTCATTTCACAGATGACAATGTGAGTCTTACAGTGTTAAGACACTGGACAAAGGTCACTTATCTAACACATTAAAGAGCCCAAGCTTGGGCAGTCTTAAAACTGAAGGACCTGCACTGCTAACTACCATCTTGGGAGTGCATTTCTCTGCTTAATTAAGAGCAGGGTATTTTCTACAAGCTTGTAGGTTATTTTGAGAGACCTCCAGGAAATGGCAATCTCAAAGATAAACAAAATCTATACTTTAGAACCAACGTGATTTTTATACTGTCACGATTCATTAACTCCTCTTTCCTACTTATTCTCAGCATATTTGAGATAATCCGTTATGCTGAACAGGCAACTTCTATGCTTCCTCATTTTATCTGACCACCGGCAAGCACTATTAATAGAAGTTTATAGAGAGAAGTTTGACTTAAAATGCATCTAAATGCTGATTGGGAATTCCATAGGTTGCACGTTAAGAACCTCTGCTGGCAAACCAAACACTGTAAAGGACTTCTCATCACCAGTCACGAAAGAGGTTGGTGTTCACATTGTGGCTCCCCTCCTTGAGCCTCTCGCATTGTTTCTGTTTCCTGCTTTCTACTAGAGTGGTTATCTTTGGGATTTTGTCCATTCTCATGTGATTCCCTCTATTTAAGATGTTAGCTGTTAGCAGCCATGTAAACTCCATTACCCATGACTCTGGCCACGGTGGATTGGACCACAGTGACATTCAGCTTCAAGCATCATTCATCAGACCGGGCTCCCCTGAATTCAGAGTTTAGAAGAGAGAGTCACAGAGTCTGGCAGGTATTAGCAGCTAAGCCACTGTAACTCAAACAATCTAGGACGAAGGTCACAGATCCAATCTGGTTTCAGTGCTTTCTTAGGTTGTGAGTCAATTTCCCCCCATACTTTTAATCTAGGTGAAATAATCGCTACTCCTTCTTTTCTATCCTTTACCTGTCTCCAAAAACATCAGGCAATTATTACAAACATTTTCGTATACATTAGTTTCGCAGACCTTTACAAGCCAAGGAGGTGGGAATGATGGACGGATTTGCCCCATTACCTAGAAGAGATCGCTGAGGTTGGAGAGGTTCCCTTTTTAAGAGCAGAAGCAGCAATCAGGTTCGACATTCACTATGGGCAATCTGCAACTAAAATGTCAGCTATTCCTATAAATAATCAAGCTTAACTCTCCCTGGAATGATTGGTGATCTGCCAGCAGTGCTATAGCAAAAAATTTATGTTTCAGGATACTTTTCTTTTGGGCTCTTAAATGATTCTTCTACCAAATATCAAGACATCTTCCTCGCTTTAACAATAAATATTAATAGTTAACAGCTTTTATTATATTATATAACCTTTTCCCCTCACTTCTCTTTAAATAAGGGTGAAGCCCCACCCTTCCTTTTAACCTTCCTGCCAAGGTTAGTATTTTCCTTTCACGACTGTCCTTGGGAAACCATGTTGGGTACAGGAGAGAGAAGGGACCACCCTGATGCCACTTGCCACCACAAGACTCCTTCAGCCCTATGCTTGAGAAAGGATAGCAGGGTCAGTAGGAATCAGTTCTGTAGTAAAGAGTTCTAGATACCCAGTAGGACCTAAATGTCAAAAGAGCAGATTTTTATTTTCTTTTGTCCATTTCTATACTCTTAGCCCCTAGTGACCAAATAAGTGAATTCTAAGTATTACTGAACCAAACAAAAGCAGAACAAAACTTGCAAGAGGTCAGGAATAGAACCCTTGTTCTGTTACTAAATATTCCTGTTGTTTCAAGCAAGTGATTAAACCTCATTGAGCCCCAATAGACAAATGGAAAAAATGTCACCTAATTAACAGAGATATTGTGAGTATTAAAGAAAATATGGGACTGTGACTTATATATATTAATAAATATGTGTTGAATTAACATATAAATGTATGCATACAGAAATCAATCACCCTTTATTAGCTCAATTTAATCTGTAGCACCAAAAATTTATTTCATAATAACAAAGATGCAGAATAGAAACCTGGCCTTAATTACAAATGTGTATGGACAGAGCTCTTCACTATGTCCCACAGGCTTTGACAATAAAATGCAAAGTCCTTAGACTTCCATTATCTGGTTTTTGTAGTCCCTGACTGATAGCCTACACTGAGCAACACCCAACTACTCATAGGTACCCAAGGCATACTCTGCTGTCTTATGTTTATCTCCTTAAAATACTTTTTCTACACCTCTTTTTCCATGTCTGCTTTTTAAAGGATAAACTCACATGTCACCTCCCTCCAGGAAGCCTTCTCAGACTGCACCTTCCAGGCTGGATTAGGTCTTATCTTTCCTGTATATATGGAGCCCTTACTTCCATCATTATGTTTGCTAACTAGGAAAGAGAGAGAGCGGTGGGGGAACTACTCATTCTTAGAATTTTGCACAGCAAAGGAAACAGTCCACAAAACAAAGAGGTAACCCACAGAATGGAGAAGATGTTTGTAAATGACACTAAAAGAAGTTCTCAGACTCAATACCCAAAAAACAAAAATCAAATCAAAAAATGGGCAGAAGGGCGCCTGGGTGGTTCAGTGGGTTAAAGCCTCTGCCTTCGGCACAGGTCATGATCTCGGGGTCCTGGAATCAAGGCCCGCGTCAGGCTCTCTGCTCAGCAGGGAGTCTGCTTCCTCCTCTCTCTCTCTGCCTGCCTCTCTGCCTGCTTGTGATCTGTGTGTGTGTGTGTGTGTGTGTGTGTGTGTGTGTGTGTGTCAAATAAATAAATAAAATCTTTAAAAAAAATGGGCAGAAGACATGAACAGACACTTCTCCAATGAAAACAAACAAATGGTTAACAGACACTCAAAAAATGTTCATCACAATTAGCCATCAGGGAAATTCAAATCAAAGCCACATTGAGATACCACCTTATATCAGTTAGAATGGCAAAAATTAACAAGGCAAGAAACAACAAATGCTTGAGAGGATGTGGAAAAAGGGGGACCCTCTTACACTGTTGGTGGGAATACAAGTTGGTGCAGCCACTTTGGAAAACAGTATGGAGATTCCTCAAAAATTTTAAAATAGAATGACCTTATGACCTCGCAATTGTACTACTGGTTATTTATCCCAAAGATACAGATGGGGAGAAAAGAAGGGGCACATGCACCGTAATGTTTATAGCAGCAATGTCCACAATAGCCAAACTGTGGAAAGAGCCAAGATGCCCTTCAACAGACAAATGGATAAAGAAGATATGGTCCACATATACAGTGGAATATTACTTAGCTATCAGAAAGGATGAATACCAAACTATTGCATCAACACGGATGAGACTAGAGGAGACTATGCTGAGTGAAATAAATCAAGCAGAAAAGTCAATCATCGTATGGTTTAACTTACTTGTGGAACATAATGAATACCATGGAGGACAATTAGGAAAAGGAAGGGGAAAAGAAGCAGGGGGGATTGGAGCAGGAGATGAACCATAAGAAACTATGCACTCCAGAAAACAAAATGAGGGTTTAGAGGGGAGGGGAGTGGGGAGATGAGTGAGCCCAGTGATGGGTATAAAGGAGGGCACATATTGCATGGAGCACTGGGTGCTATACCTAAACAATGAATCTTGGAACACTACATCAAAAACTAATGACGTACTGTATAGTGACTAACATAACATAAATAATAATAATAATAATAAATAAATAAGAATACTGTACTAAAATCAAATGTTTTCTTGCCTGTTTCCCCCATAAGACTGGGAGGTTTTTTTTTTTAGCTAAAAGACCATACACTATTCAACCTTGAATTCCAAAGATTCACTACGTTTCAGAGAATGGTAGGTAGGTGCTTCATAAAATTTGCTTCAAGAAGAAAAAAACACAAGTTTCTCTTTAAGTAGGGAAAACTATAGACCTAGCAACAGACTAGATAGATGCTAGATACACAGATATGAACAGATATATGTCCATTAAGTTCATGGAGTTTATAATCTAATAGGGAACATAAATGACAAACATATACTGAATGTGAGTTATTTTGAAAGGGAAGGGATGAGGTTCTGTCAACAGATCACCAAGGAAATTAGTCTGTGGGGGTGGGTCTCCAACTTTTAAGCCCATAAGAATCATCAGGAATGTTGATGCCTGGCCCGCATCTTCTAATTCAATTGTTCTGAAGAAAATCCCTGAAAACTAAATTTTCACACCTCCCCCCAGTACTGATATAGGTGATCTGAAAAATACACTTAAAGAAACATTAGCATAGCATCCGGGATTTCCTTTCTGAGGAAGGTAATTTTCATCTGAGACTTAAGTGTAGAGTATGATTTAGCCAAGCTGGTGAGGACGAGGAATGAATCTATGAATCTGGAGATTCTGGCCCAGGAAAATGATACGAAGACCTAAAAATGAAAGGGAAATGCCCCTAACAGGAAGCCTGAATGATTAATGAAAGACTGGAGGAGGATGAATGGGTCACATGAATGGCCTGAGTGGCCATGTTTAGAATATGGAATATTAACCCGAAAGCAAGGGAAGATCACAGAAGGGCTTTAGGTCTGACTACCTCTCTGTGACTCAGCTACTCCATCTGCAATCACTCCTACATCACAGACTCTGTAAGGCTTAGGGAGCAATGCCCGACACAGAGTAAGCATCTAGAAAGTGTTCTGTATTGTCATGATGACAAGGCTTGCATTTGGATATTTTTTAAATCTCAGGTAGAGCTGAGGATGGAGTTCAGATTAAATGAAATGCCGAACACATTATAGAGCCAAGCAACTCAATGAGTCTGGGGAAGGCAGAGGCATGAGGCAGCAGCACAAATGCCAAGAAAATAAGCATTACTTAGAGAAACAGACGCTCTCCTAGGAGGAACAGACCACAGATACGTGAGAGCGAGACAGGACCAGAAATGATTTACTACTGAAATTGGCATGGTAGGCACTTCTTAATTAGCAGCATCAGGTCTTAAAGCTGGCTTTGTGAGAAGAGTGTAATTATTGTCTTTGAAACTGCAAGCCATAAGTCAGAAAGCGGTGGTTCTGCAAGATGGGGCTTTAAGTCTAGATCTGACTCTCAGGTTGAGTTAAGCCTTATAGTATTGGCCGAACCTTGAATATGTTACAGAATTTCTCATCATCACTTTGCCTGCTGGATCTCAAGAGAATGCACCTTAGAATTACTGGCCACTTATATTTCCTCACTTGTCATTCTCATCCTTCTACCTTCTAGTGCTCAGCTTACAGACCAAAAGAGCAAAAACAGGTCCAACTGAGCAGCTTCCAGCCTTTGGCAGCTCTTACTTAAGAGCATCTTAAGTGTTTTAACACTTCCAGGTGGCAGCCAGAGATGCTTAGCTTGGAGAAAGCTGGCCTACTTGCCTAGATTTTGTACATCAGAAAGAAATAGGTGATATATTCCATGTTTTCTATCTTAAATTACATTAGGGGTTATTCACCATAGCTATAACCTAGAGAGGTTTGGTTTTATTTTTGAGATGATGAAGTTCCGGATGGAAGAGAATTCAGAGATTCCAGATGAGAGTGAGAATCCAGAGGCTCTCACTTTATAATTAGGGAGACTGGTCCAAGAATCTATTTTCGAAAGTTGGCCAAGTGACTCTAGTATCCAGCCGGGTTATAGCCATTGAATTATGTGAAGTTTGCTTATGGCTCTCTTGTTTGCAAGTACAAAAATGCACTCAAAGCATGCAGACTTGGATATGCAAAGTGCTCAAGCAGGTGACATTCATGAGGAAAGCACATGTGGTCTGGGGATACTGCAAAAACTGGGGAGTGCCAGACCCGTGCAGAGGAGTCATCACGTACTCAGCAACAGCAATTGTTAGGGTGTGGAAACGCTTGTCCGTGTTGTCAAGGCTTCTCATTTTATAAGAACAGCTAAAATTATGTATGCTTGTGTTATTGCAAAAATCCCAACACTTAAATGGTGACAAAGAATTTTTAAAACATCTTATGGGACTTATGCTATAACCTAACACATCAAAAAGTCCCAATTCCAAAGATCCTCTGACAGCCCACATGGCATCTGGTGTCCACCCTGATCTTATAATTATGGCCAATAGGTAATGTCTTATAATAAATGGCTACCACTCCTCTTGGGAACCAGATGGACAAGTAGTTTTCAGAAAATATGAGAGAGCTTAAATTACCCGAATATATACATTTTAAAGAGGCAGGAAGAAAGAATGGAGAAACTAGTCTGGTGCATTTCCCCAACCAGAAAACCAGAGTTCAGTGAGTGACAGTTACAGGGAAGGAGATATTGAGTCACTGGACTTCTCCACAAATAGAATAGACTCCCTCGTGTGGGCCACTGAATTTGCAGTCACCACAGCAGTGGGTGAAAGATCACCTAATGGAAATGTGCCCATATGTGCACATCTAATGCCTAATGCACAGGTATGCCTCTCCAACCCTAATATCCTATGAATATATCTCTACTATGCTGGGATGTTAAATTATGAATATTCTTGACTCCGCATTCTGTTGAACTGAATGTCTCCTAAAAGAATGTACAGATTACTTCTCTAATCACACAAGACTGATAGCAGAGGTAATCAAGAATAAAGAAGCTCATGGGAGTATATTCTGATATATGTAGGAGAAAACTTGTTTTTAGTGTAACTGCCTTCATGTTTTATCATGTGTTAATTTTTTAAGTTCTGATACTTCCCATTTCCAGAGGAGATCAGCAACCTTCCTTTTAACAGAGAATCTGTGTCTCAAAGCCAGGCCTTCCAACAGAATACACAGGGAAGAAGAATCACCCCTGACCAGTCTGTGAGATTACAGGTCAGGATAGAAGAGAGCTCTCCCTGCAAATAAAAAGATGACCAAAAGCTCTTTGTAATAAAAATAATGACTTCCAGACCCTATGAGTATTAAGGCAGCTGCATAATTTTCAAGAGACAGAATGCAGCCTTCCAAACACACTCCTGGAGTTCTGAGGATCAAATTCTAATTAAATTTGTAAGAGCACTAATGATTGAATGCTTCCGTGCATTGCCTTTTTCAATCTTTGCCCCAAACCTTGAGAGTATGCATGATCATCCCTACTTTATACATGAGAAAAATGATGTTTAGAGACCTTAATAAAAGGGTGATTTGGAGGCAGAGACCTAGTTTTGTGTCCTGACTCTCCCAGTTACTACCCACGTGATGTAAAAAATTTTTCCTAAACTCTCTAAATCATAGTTCCTCACCAATGAAGGGAAGATAATAATGATAAATACAGAGAAGGAATTTTGTGGGTATTGGATCACATAAGATTACCTATACACTTAGCTGCAATTGTAACTGTCAGTTAGCAGCAAAATTAAAATTCTAATTGATGCTCAAATCAGTTTTCTTAGCCATTAGTTTCCTTCACTATGGTTTCATACTCTTCTCTCTCTTTTTTTTATTTTTTAAAGATTTTATTTCTTTAAGAGAGCGAGAATGAGAGAGAGAGAAAACATGAGAGAGGGGAGGGTCGGAGGGAGGAGCAGATTCCTCACTGAGCAGGAAGCCTGATGCAGGACTCCATCCTGGGACTCCAGGATCATGACCTGAGCTGAAGGCAGTTGCTTAACCAACTGAGCCACCCAGGCGCCCATGGTTTCATACTCTTCTCTATAGTGAAGTACACTACTTACTTTATTGGTTCCATCTGGATCTCTTTAACAACTCAATCAGTGGACAAGACACCTCTCTCTTTGGGACTGACTTACTATTTCTGCTTAGGTATAGGGCTTTGATGTCTTAGCCCATGATCCATAACTGGATTGATCCCATCTCTGCCCTATACTTACCTCCTGGTGGCATCATTTGTTTCTACCATCATAATACTATGGAACACAACCACAAAAGCTCAGTGGCACAAAACTATAAATATGGATTTGCTGAGTGCTTCTGTTGTTCCAGCCAAATATATCTGGATTGCTCATGAGTCTGGGATCAGCTGCCATGTGGGCTGGGGTCTGGCTAATGTAGGATTGGCTTTATCTGGGATAATTGGGCTCTGTTCCAGATGAACTCTAACCATCAGCAGACCAGCCTGGACTTCACCTCATGCAGAGCCAAAGGTCTAAAAGAGAACAGAAGCTCAATAAGCCTCTTGAATACTAGACTCAGTACTGACACAATATCATTTCACCTGCATTCCATTGACCAAATGAGTCAAAAGGTCAAGCCAAATTTGGGGAATAAATAGATTCTACCTTTTGATGAAAGGACCTATTCGGTCACACTGCAAAAGCCATTACAGGAATGGTGCCATTTACGAAATCTACTACAGTGCTCAATCAGTGCTTGGAATTGCAAGTTCAGTGACCAGGCTTTTTTTTCCCAAATGGGAAAAGAAAGATCTACTATGGGTCAGTTGAAAATATTCTCAATCATAAATTCCAAAATCATATTTAGACAATGGATTTTTTTATTTTTTATATTTTTATTTTTTGGATAGCAGGAGAGTGCATGCATACATGAGTAGAGAGGGATGGGAGAGGGACAGGGAGAGAAAATTCCAAGTAGCCTCCGCACCCAGTGCAGAGCCAAAATGAGGCTTGATCCCATTACCCTAAGAGCCAAAATCAAGAATCCGGTGCTCAACTGACTGAACCATGCAGGTGCCCCTGGGTAATGGATTTTTTAATACTCTTGATTGAAAGCTATTTGTTCTTCCAAAAGGAGTATCAAGGTACACCTTGATATCTAGTTAGTACTAGAGTAATAGCACCAAAATCACTTTTGAGGGTCACCTTTTTTTTTTAAGATTTTATTTATTTATCTGACAGACAGAGAGATCACAAGTAGGCACAGAGGAAGACAGAGAGAGGAGGAAGCAGGCTCCCTGCTTAGCAGAGAGCCTGATGTGGGCCTCGATCCCAGGACCCTGGGATCATGACCAGAGCCAAAAGCAGAGGCTTTAACCCACTGAGCCACCCAGGTGCCCAGAGGATCACCTGTTTTGTAGGTAGAATGGAAGGAAGTCATAACGGCTTCCAGCCTTTTTAAATTCTACCAGTGTCAAAGAATTTTTCCCAGGTGTGGGAAGATCAATCTTTCCATTAATCTTAGAGTTTCATTCTCATTCAATTACTTAGTCACCTAGTCCAGGAAGAAGCAGAACGATATTGGCTTATAATTCCTAGGGACAATTAACACAAATCCATTGGTTTGGGATTATTTTGGGTCAAACATCAACCTCACACCAACATATTCAACATAAAATAATCTATAATACATCAATTCAAAACTTAAAGTAAGTTTCAGTTATAAAAGTTTAATAGTGAAGAAGTTTGAGTTCTGGAACAGGTAGCCCACATGAAAATTCTCTAATTTCTCAGTTTCCCAAGCCAGATTTATAAAACAGCTACAGCAAAATCTGCTTTCAGTTTACTAGGGGACATCAAAAATTATTCAACCCTCTTGCAGGTTTTTCTTACACCAATATAAGGTTCAATTCTATTTAGCAAGTATTAGCAATATACCTTAGCAAATGCTTGAGGCTATGTAGAAAAAAGATGCAATACTCACCCCCCAAGAAGTAAAAAGTCCTATACACTGTATTTTCTCATAATTTATCACAGCTCTTCTACCTCCACCTCCTCTAGTTCACATTTTAGCTCTTTTTCCACTGGACCATTATAAGACCCCCTACACACACACACACACACACACACACACACACACACACACACACACTATTCTTTCTGCCTTCAATCATGTCTCTTTACCATCTGTCCTCCACAGCACTTTTGGGGTAATCTGAGAAGATGAAAATCTGGCCACATTTCTGTAGTTTGTAGAAAACCTCAGTGACTTCCCATTGCCCACAGATTAAGTCCAAACTTTTCTTCACAGCGTACAAGCTGCCATGATTTTCCTTCCAAAGTCCATCCTTTTCTCAGTCGGCCTGACATCGGTCTCATTCACAATTTATGGTTTTCTTTACTCAAAACTACTATCCTTCTGTGAAGATATGTCTATACCATACTCTTTATTCATGTTGATGCCTTTTTCTGGAATTCCTTTCTCTGTCATCACTTCCCTCCTCCTTCCTTTTCTCCATTCTCTTCCACCTCAAAAAAAAAATCTTATCTCTCACTCCCCTTTCAGGTATCTCTTCTTCCTAGGTATACCCAGTGTGCCCTATTTACATTTCTTTTCGTTATCTCATTTCATTTTTAAAAGTCATCTCTACTTCCAACATGGGGCTTGAACTCACAACTCCAATATCAAGAATCAGATGCTCTACTGACTGAGCCAGCCAAGCAACCCTCCTGTTTATCCTTCTACCATAGCACTTATGTCTGACTATGCTTATCCCCACGTTCTATTCAATTGCAAATAGGATTTCATTCATTCTCATGTCTCCAGCTTCTAGCACAGTACCAGATATGGAATTTGTACCCAAGAATGTTTCGTCAGTTAATGCCTGGATAGATGGGTTGAATAAATGAATGTATTTTGTGACAGTGAGATATAGGATATTGTCTAAATGTGTTGTACTTGCCTATGTGCTAAATGCTAAACAATATGGTCTGTAACATGTGAAAGGTTCAGATGAAGGGAAGATATTTCTGAGTTACTATCATAAAGAATATACAACCTGAACTAGGTTTTAAAAAGTAAGCACACTGGGGCACCTGGGTGGCTCAGTTGCTTAAGCAACTGCCTTCGGCTCAGGTCATGATCCGGGAGACCCGGGATCGAGCGCCACATCGGGCTCCCTGCTCAGCGGGAAGCCTGCTTCTCCCTCTCACTCCTCCTGCCTGTGTTCCCTCTCTGGCTGTGTTTCTCTCTGTCAAATAAATAAAATCTTTAAAAAAAAAAAAAAAAAAAAAAAAAAAAAAAAAAAAAAAAAACTAAAAAAAAAAAAAAAAAAAAAGTAAGCACACATTCACAAATAGAAAAAGAACTGGGAGGAGCAATCAGGTAGAAGAGAAAGAGTAAGCGCAAAGGTGGAGAAGTAGAAATGTAGAGGGTATTCAGAGCATGGAAATGTTGGCATTCTACCCGCGAGACCTGAGTGACCTATAAAGGGAAGCCGAGTTAGAGCGAGGCCTCGTATACTGAGCTTTTGTAAATGGGAAATAATGCATATATTTACAAGAATAAGCCACCTCACATTCTATTTTAGTTTAATTTTGCTACTTGTACCTTTTTATTTATGGCATCTCTTTCATACTGATGGCATAAAAACCAGGAGAACTCCAGATTACAGCCTCTGGAATTTAATGAGAACAGAAGAAACTGATAACATTATTCCATTCTTGTTAAGATACTTTACTTCTAAGGAATTAATGTGAGGGGAGGCCATTTGATATTCCTCTTGGATTGTTAGCCACCAAATGAGATATCAGGCTGCTAATGGCTTTTACACTCTCCCTCAGATAGCCTGTACATGTCTGACCTTTCAAAGTTTGGTAACATAATTGGTTGGCCATGTTTTCCCTTTCCCTCAGGGTTAGTGAAATTCTCAAAGACAAGTGAGAGAAAGGGAAAGTTCAGTCTTTGTCCCAAGAAAGAAGCCAATCATAAAAGATCATGAATGGATCAGAAAAGGACAAATTTATCATCACTCCTAGAAAAGCAAGAATGTTCTCAACTGATGGCAAGTCCATCTTATAAACTACAAAGCTTTGGAAACATGATCCATACATCGCTTGACAGCTATCTATTAATGGATGATATATTTCAGTAAAACATTAATTCAACAACTGAGAGAATAGAGGATATTGAATAATAACATCTTCTGATTACTGTTTCACTCAGGGTAATCATAGTCTCTTTTCTTCTCAATCATTTTGAAAAGTATTATAAACCTCATTCATATATGAAATGCTCAATAACTCCTTTGTTGAATAAGTACTATTTTCTAATTTCTACAGAAAGAAGATTAATCTTTTTTATTTTGGCTGATGAGGCAGGATTTTATTAGAATATTATTCTGAAGAATAAATAACATTCTCCATGTTTATACATACAGAAAGCAAAGAGATGGAACTTTACAGAGTCTTCCTCATTTAGGGGAGAGGGGGTTCCAGGTACAAAATCGTGTGCTTAAAATTACAAATGACCATTAAACCCATGATATCATTTGGAGCCAAGCACATGCATTAGAGGTCTGAGTTAGATGATTTTCAGGTACTTGAGACCAAACAGCATTAAGACATAAAAGAGAGGAACATGATGGGCCATGCAATTCACTGAACAAACATCCAGGGCCACCCAATGTGGCTTCTACAAAAAGCGCAAGTAAAAGTAAATGGAGCTGTCTAAAGCCTTCTTTCAGAAGGAAATGCAATCATCCCCCTCTAGAGGGTAATGGTTACTACTATTTAAATAGAAATTTGATCTTGTTTTAATATGGTCTTAAACTACTTAGGAATGTAGGTACCTACACAAACAGAGCCATCCATTCTGGGATATTTTTATTGGAAAGTAAATTTTCTCTTTCAGATAAGACTTTCCGAATCTCTATGTATGGGTCTGAGGTTCATAGGATGCTGGGGTAGAAATAAGGATTCTCTTTAAGTCTGGCATGTGTTTCTTAAACTCTCATAGAAAGTTAGAATGTGAGATAATTGTATCAAGCTACACATGCATCTGTGAAAGATTGTATTTACCAAAGATAGCCCCAGAAGCATCTCTCCCATAGTCTCTTCTTACAGTGTAACCTTGACACTCCCATCTAGTGGCAGGGTCTGCGGCCCCTCACCTTGAACCTAAACAAACTATGCCCACTGACTCTTAGTTCCTAGCCAACAGCTACACCCCTGCCAGACACATAAGTAAGGGAGTCTCCAGATGATTCCAGATGTCAGCCTTTGAGCCATTCCAGCAGAAATGAAGTCCAGAAACCGCTGCTATGTACCTATCTGAACTTACACAAAAGTCTGGCCCCCTGGGAATCGGACAGTAGGATCTCTGGCTTCCCTGAAAGCTTCTATTATCTGTGCTTCTACATACACCTTCAGATCCCCTCTATGATATAACCTACTTCTAGAAATCTACACATAAGCTGTCAGTTCATTAAAAGAACACTTACAGTTATAAAATGAGGAGTTCTAAGTCCTTAGACTACCTCATTCAGGAGAATCCTGCTCTACTTTTAGCATACAAGGAGAAGGAATGCTTCTAATATTTTTATTTCATAAGAATTTTTAAGTTTTTAAATTTTGCACACTCTGTCAATATCAAAAGTACTCATTTTGCTCATATTTGTAAAATCATCACTTCACTAGCTTGATGAGAAAATCCCAATTGTTTTAATTGTTGGGAAATCAGTAATTTCCTCTACCTACTTTGTCTCTTCAATTCCTTAAACTCTTCTTTTGTAAATATACTAAATAGAAAAGACCACATTCAATAGCATTCCAATCCACACTGGATTCAGATGGACCTATTCCTCTTAAAAAAAAAAAAAAAAAGTGTGTTCTTACGTAGCACAAAAAGACTAGGTACATTTTTGGGTAAGTAAACCAGTTTAATGACCACCCGGTTCAATGATTTACTAGCTGTCAGAAGCAAAAGAAAAATAAGATAATTGCAAATGTTTTGACTTTTAGGATATTGCCTCATGTATATACTCTCTTCTTTACCCATTCTCTTCAATGGGCTAACTCCTACTCATGATGCAGGTTTCAGTGTAGACATCATTTCTTGCAGGAAGCCAAGGTACCCTTCATGTACCTTGGTTCTCAACTGAGTACAATTTTGCTTCTCCCGTCAGAAGACATCGGACCATGTCTGAAGACATTTTGGATTGCTACAACCTAGGGGAAGGATGAGACTGGCATGTGGTGAGTAGAAGCCAGGAATGTTTATGAACATAATGTGCTGGACAACTCCCATAACAAAAAAGTATCTGTCCCATGTGCAGTAGGGCTGCTACTGAGAAACCCCAACTTAACCCACCATAGGATTTATCACATTGCAATGTATTTGCAGGGTTCATGCACCTGGACAACAGGAACATGCCTTGATTTCCATTCCATGTTCCTTGTGTACCTGGTACTCATTAAATAGATGGCAAAAATGAAATGACTGGCCGGCTAAAAGAATAAATGACAATACTAATTATATACAAATGAAGGAAGCAAAAGCAAGATCGTAGAACACTTATTGTTAATAAAATATTTTTTAGATTGTCTAGTTAAAATGTTTACAGTTTACAAAGTACTTTAAAATCAATGTCACGCATGATCCAACAACATAGCTTGACAACAGAACAGAAAGTATTAAACCCATTTTTACAAGGAAGGCATCAATTCTCAGAGGAGTTAAGAGGATTGCAAATGTAAATGACAAAAAAAGGATCTAGCATTGGAAGTTTCTTATAAAGCCTTTACTGAGTTGTAACAAGATTTTAGGCACTTAGAAATAACTAGTTAGCTGTGGAATGGACATTACACTGTCTGTTTTATACTGCCAAAGAAAGGGAGTTTTAGCTGTGGGCAATCAAAACCCCATGAACACTCAACCTCAGCTAACAAAGGCAACCAAGTGCCATTAAGGAAAAGAGTCATTGACTCTTAGTAACATTGGCCTAATGATACAGTAAAATTATGAAATAAGGTATCACTTCACAATTCCTTTAAAGGTAGCTGAAAGGCGGCTGCAACACATTCTAGGTAATGATGAAAATAAAGTGTTCCTTATTAAATCTCAAATCAGCCAGGTTGCGTCCACATATAGAACACAGAATATATAACAAGTAGATTTCCGAAACAAATTTCCTGGGTTTCAAACAACTCTGTACTTACTTAGCTGTATTTCTTTGGGAAATATCTTAGCATCTATATATATGCCTTAGTTTCCTCAACTGTAAAGTGAGGATAGTAATTATAACCTATAATTCGTAGGATTGATGAAAGTGTGAAACATGTCCATATACATAAGGCATTTGGAACAGTGCCTGAAATGGAGCAAATACCCAATAATTTCTCTTCCTCCTTCCCTCCCTTCCTTCTGTCCCTATCTCTCTTCTTCTTCCTCTTTATCATCATCATGATCGTCATCATCACAATTTCTGTATGCTTTCTCATGTAAAGAATTATTCCTGGAGATAAATAAGCCACATCAATATGTTATATGTGTCTCATATAAATCAAATACCTATTTAAAAACATACACAACTCCATTGACTAATGTAGTAAAGATTTATATTTCCCTGTGATGAAAAAAACAGCTGTTTTGAGGTGCTGCCTAGGCATTTTATATATGCAACTCTGCTCATATCGAGAATCTGGACATTAAGATAAGGACCTAAACTTCGAATTCCCACCACAGATACTCCCTTTGCTTTTCCCAAGGCACCTTTTAACCACTTCGAGTTGAGTCTGCAAATGTTAGTGCCCAACCACCTTGTAAGTAATGGGTACTTGCTGCTCTGCTTGCTACCTCCTGCTGGCTCATAACATTGGCTGGAAGACGACCACTCTGCCCCCAGCTCACTGTGCCCTGTCCCCTGTCACATCCCCCCTATTTCCATGATAAGTAATAAATTTTGTGACTTTACTTCCTTTGTGTGGGTGTACTGAAATTATGCCTTCAGTCAAAGGACCCCAGGGTTTTCACATCTCTAAATTTTAGGGAAACTCCGGTGTCGAGAAAACTAGAACTATCTGCAGAACCCCCTATGGATGGTGTGTGCTTCTTCATTCAGCAGGTGATAATCCACATACTCTTAATCTATACACCAATTATGGGTCCCCCAACACACTCTCTAGCATCCTATTCAACTCAGCTTCTTTGGTAACAAACCAAATTCTTGGGGGAATTGCCTCACTCACATGACAGTTTTGGTGGGACTGTATATCAGGTTCTCTGTTCTCTTTTAAGCATAGGTGGGCACTGGATCCAGCTTTGACTAAGACCTCTCTCTCTTAGGAACTCTGAATCTTAAAAAGAAAGATGCAAATGCCCAGAGACTAGCATGTATTGATTATAGTGATACTTACATGATGAAACTATCAAATAATCCCTGCTACCTAAACTTTGAAAGATATCCTGGTACCTGGCTATATGAGCTTACCAGGATGCTGTTAACAAATATTACAGAGTGGGTGGCTTAAACAACAGAAATTTATTGTCTTATAGTTCTGGGGCCAGAAGTCTGAGACCTAGGTTTTGGTATTTTCAGCAATGCTTGGCACTCCTTGGCTTATAGCCCAAACATTGGGTCTTTGATGTTCTTTCTTTGCAATGGCTGTTTTCTCCACATGGCTGTTCTTTCATAAGAATACCAGTCATATTGGATTAGAAGCCGACCTTAGTCCAGTATGAGCTCATCTTAATTTAAACTGCATGGCTTTGTTTCCAAATAAAGTCACATTTTGAGGTAATGGGATTAGGGCTTCAACACAGGAATTTGGAGAGGATATGATTTAACCCATTATACTCCCTTCCTCCAAACCATTGTCCATGACCATCCCTGTTTATTCTATGAGCCGCTCAACTTTCTTCCAAATTCTTTCCTTCTTAAGTTATCTGAAGTCCATTTCCGTTGATTTCTATCAAAAAATTCTAACTATCCCAAGTCATATTGCAGATCAATTCAGTCCCAGTAAAATTGCTTTTTTTTTTTTTTTTGGTAGTTTATTGCTCAAAGTAAAATTGATATTTTTTTAAATTGATACTTTTTTATACCACCTAGAACGATGTCCCATTGTGAGAGAAAAAGACACCATCAGGTAGCTTAAAATTATTAAGGCAATCCTGAAAAAAATACATAAGTAATTGTAACAAAAGAGAAAGTAAAAAAAATAGGGGCAAAACTAAATGAATATAATTTTTCATATTTATAATTGAGAAAAACTAGTCATGTTAATGTCTAAAAAGTCAGTAACACTTGGGAAACTTAGTATCTTATGGATAGCTGTAGCATTCAAATTAGTGCAAACTTTGTGGAGGACAATGTAAAAACATCTTATACAATCTTAAAATGGGTATCCTTCAACCTTGCAAATACATTTCTACGAACCTATCCTATGATAGTACTTATGTACATGCCCAAAGGTATTTATACTAAATGTTCTTAGCAACTTTGCTAACAATGGTAGAATACTATAAAAATACAAATATCCATCATGTATTAAAAAGTTTAAAATTAGGTAAATTTATACGTACTCCTATGAAAAGGCATTCTAGGTTTCAAGTGAAAAAGTTGAAGAATGCTCTGTGCAATGAATTTCTATTATTTTAAAATGAGGAAAAAAGCTATAGGGGTGTGTGTGTGTGTGTGTGTGTGTGTGTGTGTGTGTGTAGAGAGAGAGAGAGAGATGTAATAGTAAGCCAAAACTGTTAATAATACTTTCATTGAAGGAGTGGAACTGGTTATAAGAATGCAATGGAAATATTTCATGCTTCAATTTATCTATTTCTGTAATTGTTTTTATAAAACATATGTATTAGTTTGGCCTAACAGATCAGTTTTGTTCATAGTTGAATAATGTAAACAGCTTTTTTTTAAAGATTTTATTTATTTATGACAGAGAAAGACACAGTGAGAGAGGGAATGCAAGCAAGGGAAGAGGGAGAAAGAGAAGCAGACTTCCTGCTGAGCAGGGTCCAATCCCAGGACCCTGGGATCCTGACCTGAGCTGAAGGTAGACGCTTAACAACCGAGCAACCCAGACACCCTGTAAAGAGCTTTTTTAGGGAGAAATTCTCATTGTCTCATTCTCCAGTCTTGACCTATATTATATTAATTATAATACTGTGTCGATGTATACAAACATAAAGTAAAACTAGGCATTAACTCATTAGATGAAGTAAAATGAATGTAAAACTAACAACAAGGTAAAATTTTGCTTAAATTGGACTGAAAAATTGGTACTGGAACATCAACATTGGGTTTACTAGCAAGGGCGAAAAATGAACTGTGACACCAAGAACGCCCATCAAGGAAGGACGTGCTGACCAGCTGTGGGACTCCAGGCTCCATCTGTCACCTTCCTCAAGGTCTGCCTGTGCTGCAGCTTCTGGCCAGGTCATGCATCTCTGGGAGACCCTGCATTTCAGCTTAAAGTGGGACAGTTCACCAAGCAAAGCTCACTACCAGGTGAGGCCAAGATTTTATTGGTCTGCCTAAGAGTTCAGTTCCCTATTCTACCCATTCCTATCCTTTCCGCCTTTTCTTTCACAGACATCTATCTCAAAGAAACATCTTGCACCCCAAACTTTCTGCTACCAGAGTATGCGATCTACAACACAGAAGAAAAACAGAGTCTACGCTTCTATATTTTTGGCCCGACAACACTAATACCAGGAATGAACATTTCATGAACAGGGCAAAAGAGGTCTGATAACCCCAAGCCTATATTTGCCCAACTTCAACTGGAGCCATGCAATAAAAGCAAGGGCAACTTGCATGCTTAAGCATACAATTCTTTTCTCCCCCTTCCATTCTTCAGTAAGCTCTGCAGCTGTACCTCGTAATTAAAAGCTCCAGCAGCTCATCTTCCCATTATGCAGAACAGAAAATCTTTAATGAAATATTAGATGAAAGAATATTCAGGGCAACTGAAAGCTCTGCAAAGCATAAACAATTGCTGGGTTAAAATATTGCACGAAACAGGCGGTTATTTCAATGAGTCATTGTACCAGCTACCAATTATTTCATAAAACATTGCACACAACATGGCCGATAATTCAGAAACACACCTCACAGGATAATTATTCCAGGCTGTTCAATAAATGTTTACTCCAAATTGGCAATTATTTCTTTAACAATGATGATACATTCAGAAGACATTTGCAAAACCTGTCATAAATAGATACGCTGAAGGAAACCTACGCATGTACCAGAGTTTCAGGTTCAAAGGCTCTTAAGAAGGTAAGCACAAATGAAAAAAAAATCTGTTTTTGCTAAACAAACCATTTCCCCTGTATTTTTTCATCTCTTCAATTCTTTTATTCTTGAAATACTTATGTGTCACTTACTTTATATCCTGTGATGCTGGGATGAAGAAAAAAAAATTCCTGGGCTCTAGGAGAAGCTTACAACATACAGAGGATGATGTGAGGAGTGCTGCAAGGAAGGTGTGCAGTTGCCCCTCTCGCTCCCCAACTCATCCCCTACCATTCTCCCTGTTAGCCATGCTGAGACTGTTTTCTTATTCTCAGCTCTGCAAATCTATCTGTCTCTAGTTTAGGCGATTTGTCCTAGCTATCTTCTCAGCCTATAGCTGTGCTACCCAACAGGGTACCGACTAGCCACATATGGCTACTGAGTCCTTAAAATGGGGTTACTCTAACTGAAATATGCTGGAAGTGTGAAATAGACACGAGATTTTGAAGACTGTACAAAAAAAAATATAAGATAGTCCATCAACAATTTGTTAATAAAATTGTGTGATTATGTTTTAGAAATATTAGCTTCTACAAAATACATTATTCAAATTGACTTTACCTGTTCCTTTGTTTTTAATGTGGCTACTAAAAGAATTAAAACTACTTATACGTCTCACATTATATTTCTTTTTTTTTTTAAGATTTTATTTATTTGACAGAGAGAAACACAGCAAGACAGGGAACACAAGCAGGTGAGTGAGAGAGGGAGAAGCAAGCTTCCCACTGAGCAGGGAACCCAATGCGGGATTCGATCCCAGGACTCCAGGATGATGACCCGAGCCAAAGGCACACGCTTAACGACTGAGCCACCCAGGCACCCCTCACATTATATTTCTATAGGACAGCTCTGGTCTAGAACATGCCAACCTATTTTCACTTTCTTCTTGGCATTCTGGTGTCAGCTCGCTGTCCTCTTCTCAGAGGTTTTTCCTGACTACTATTTTAAAGAAGATATACCATCTTCATCCACTGAGTCACTCCCACATTACTGTATTTAATATTTTTGTATTGTGGTAAAACACGGGTAACATGGTATCTGTTGTGTTAACATCTTGAAGCACAGAGTACAATATCACAGTCATGCCTGATTTCATTGTGCTTCACTTTACTGTACTTTGCAGATACCTCAATCTTTACAAATTGAAGGTTTGTGGCAACCTTCCATCAAGCAAGTCTATAGGCACCATTTTTCCAACAGTATTTGCTCATGTCATCTCAGTGTCCCATTTTGGTAATTCTCCCAATATTTCAAACCTTTTCATTATTGTTCTATTTTTATGGCGATCTGTGACCAGGGATCCTTGATGTTATACTGTCATTGTCTTGATACCACAAACCACACCCACATCAAATGACAAACGTAATCAATAAATGTGGGTTCTGTTTCCCCAACCAGCTTTTTCCTCTTTTCCCATCTCCTCGGGCCTCCCTATTCCCTAAGACACAACAATATTGACATTATTAGGCCAACTAATAACCCTATGATGGTCTCTAAGTGGTCAAGTGAAAGGAAGAATGGTACATCTCTCACCTGTAATTCAAAAGCTAGAAATGATTGAACTTGGTGAAGAAGGCATGTTGAAAGACAAGAGAGGCTGAAAACTAGGCCTTTTGTGCCAAGTGGCTAGCCAAGTTGTAAATGCAAATGACGAGTTTTGGAAGAAAAATAAAAGTGCTACTCCAGTGAACACATAAATGAATCAAGAAAGCAAAACCACTTGATTGTTGGTATGGACAAAGTTTGAGTGATCTGAATAGAAGATCAGAACAGGCAGAACACCCCTTAAACAGAGGCCTAATCCAGAGCACAGCCCTAAATCTGTTCAGTTCAATGAAGGCTGAGGGAGGTAAGGAAGCTGCCAAAGAGAAGTCTGATGCTAGCAGAGGTTTGTTTCTGAGATTTAAAGAAAAACATCTCCATGACATAGAAGTGCAAGGTACAGCTGTGGGTGTGGATCCAGAAGCTGCAACAAGTTCTCCAGAAGATGTAGCTCAGATAATCCATGAATGTGGCTGCATGAAACAACAGATTTTCAATGGAGACACACAGCCTGGTATTGTCAGAAGATACCATCTAAGACTTTCACAGCTAGACAGGAAAAGTGAATGCCTGGCTTCGAATGTTCGAAAGACAGGCTGACTCTCGTGTTAAGGACCAAGGCAGCTGTGACTTTCAGTTGAAGCCAGGGCGCCTTTACCATTCTGAAAATCTTAGGGCTCTTAAGAATTATGCTAAATCTACTCATCCCATGCTCTAAAAATGGAACAACAAAGCCTGGATGATAGTGTACCTGTTTACAACATGGTTAACTGAATCTTTTAAGCCCACTGTTTAGACACACTCCTCAATTTAAAAGATTCCTTTCAAAATATGACTGTTCATCGACAATGCATCTGGTCACCCAAGAACTCTGATGGAGATGTGCAATGAGATTAATGTTTTCATGCCTGATAACTCAGCATCCATTCTGCAGCCAAGAGATCAAGGAGTTATTCTGACTTTCAAGTTTTATTATTTAATATATTTTGTAAGGCTATAGATGCTATAGACAGTGGTTCCTCTGATGAATCTGGGCAAAGTAAATTGAAAACATTCTGAAAGGACACAGTATTCCAGATGCCATTAAGACCATTTGTGAGGGGACGCCTGGGTGGCTCAGTTGGTTAAGCAACTGCCTTCGGCTCAGGACATGATCCCGGAGACCCGGGATCAAGTCCCACATCGGGCTCCCTGCTCGGCGGGAAGCCTGCTTCTCCCTCTCTCACTCCCCTTGCTTGTGTTCCCTCTCTGCCTGTGTTTCTCTCTGTCAAATAAATAAAATCTTAAAAAAAAAAAAAAGACCATTTGTGAGGCATGGGAAGAGGTCAAAATAGCAACATGAACACAAAGTTTCTTCCATTTAGAACTTGATTCCACTCTGCAGGGACAACTCTGAGGGGTTTAAGACCTCAGCAGAGGAAGTAACTGGAGATGTGGTGGAACTAGCAAAAGAATTAGAATTAAAGGTGGAGCCTGAAGATGTGCCAGGATTGCTGCAACGTCATGACAAAACTGAATGGATGAGGAGCTGCTTCTTATGGACAAGCAAAGAAAGTGGTTTCTTGAGATGGAACCTACTCTTGGGGAAGGTGTTGTGGAGATCATTGAAATGACAACAAAGAATTTAGAACTCTACATAAACTTGGTTGATAAAGCAGAAGCAGGGTTTGAGAAAGTTGACTTCAATTTTGAAACAAGTTCTGTGGAGAAGATGCTATCAAACAACATCACATGCTATGGAGAAATCATTCCTGAAAGGAAGTAATCAACGCAGGAAACTTCACTTTGTCTTATTTTAAGAAGTTGCCATAGCTACCCCACCTTTCAACAACCACCACCCTTATCAGTCAGCAGCCCTCAACATCAAGGCAAGACTCTCCACCAAATATTACAATTAGCAAAAAGCTCAGATCATGATTAACATTTTTTAGCAATAAAGTACATTTTAATTAAGACATGTTCATTGTTTTTTAGGCATAATGCTATTGCACATTTTATGGACTATAATATAGTATAATCCTAACTTTTATAAGCATTGGAAAACCAACCATAACACTTCTATATTTCAGGCACTGTGCTAGTTGCAGAGAGATACAGAAGTAAGTGAGGTTAACCTGGCTCTTACTATTAAGCAGCTTATAACCTAGATGAGAAGGCCAGTGGTTATGAAATTACATAAAAAATTACTTAATTATAATTTTGATGAGTGCTAGGGAGGGCAATGTGTCTATGGGGTCAGAAAACATTTGCATTTACGCTAAGATATGACAGATGAGGGGAGATAGCCTGAACAAAACCCTAGAGGGACGGGGACAAAGGGAAATTCAGGGAAACCCAAGTAATTCAGTTCTGCTGGAGCATAAATTATGTATGTGAAACAGAGTGGCCAGCAGAAATGTAGGTAATTTTATAGATAGCATATTTTAAGCTATATAAATATATGTTGTTATAGAATAAATAATTCAACAATGACCTTAAACTTCAAAGTCAATGCCACATGACACCAAGCCAAACATGGAAATTAGGAGTACCACATTGAAAAGAACACTGACTACCTTTAAGTGGAATTTTATTCACCTTAAAAATCCGATCAAATAATCAAATTAATTTTTAAACGTTCAAAAAATATCACTAAAAAAAGTTAGTTATTCTTGTTCCCATTTTCCAAAGATAAGTACCAGTAAGATTTTGGTTCACCTACCTTGACTATTTTTTCTATGTATATCCACATAGATTTTATAAAATGGCTGAGCATAAACAACCATTCTCATGTACTTATGGGTACCTCTAAAAAAAGAGTAGGACCAAACTCTAGAAGACTTGTAATAGCTCTCATTTTTCTAGGAACATAACTAAAGAAATTTTAGAATCTGTTTTTAAGAACTAAATTCTCCCCTAAAATTTAGAAAATAAAGTTAGTAGTTTTCACCACATTCCCACAAAACAAGTAGTGTCACAGAAAGTTCTTTAATTTAAAATCAAGACACTATTCTTCCTTGAAGATATATGGCCAGACACTTACTATGAAGTCTTACTATAAATAATTAAACATAAGCTCCCAATGCCCCTAGTAAAATACCCGAACCAAATATATTTATAGGATGCAGTACCTAAGCTGATTATCATGTGCTTATTCCCTTACCTAATCAAGACTTGTTTGTAATTCAAAACAAATGTCACAATCTTTAAAGCAAAGGAAAATTAATGAGCATGAATAGTCTATAACTCTAACTTAAAAAAATTTTAAACCAGGCCAATCAAGCCATTCTCAATCAAATAACAATTTCCTAAAAACTGAACACTTTGGGAACCAAAATAATAAACTTCTTGATAATTTGTTATATTCTATTCTACTCAAGTATGCCAAAAAAACACAGTTATAACCCCAAACTTTCTTTCCCTATTAACTGTAACATTTCTCAGTCTGTCAACTATAGTAGACTAAGAGCCCCCATTTTTCACCCATCCCTGTATTCATACACTTTGCCATGTAACTTTGCAGTATTTTTCTACTCTGAATGGAATGTTCTGCTTCACGCCTTGACTCTGGTTCAGGCATGTCAACAAGCAAATGTGAATCCAGTAACGGCTTGGAAAAGTGCTTGCATGTTTTAGTTTGTTCTGTTGCTTCTCTGTGATTGCCATAAACATATGCTTGAGCTAGCTTGCTCCATTCATTCCAGCCAAGACTACCCTAATCAGCCAATAACCAGATGATGCCCAGGTGGGCAAGTGAGCCCAACCCAACCTCAAAGAACTGTCAAGCCAATTCCAGACTGAACTGCCAACCTCCAGACTTGTAAGCAAAATAAAATATGATTAAATTGTTTCAAACCACAGATCTTTGGCAAGATGATGCAAAACACAGCATTACTGAGACAACAGACAATTGATAGACAAAGTGATCATATGTTAATAAATATCTTCTCTAGTAGCATTATTTTCATTTCTCAAAAGAAGTCAGAGTATTTTAGAGAAGGCAACAACTAAGTAAATAAGTAAGAATGTCCTTCTTTTTTTTCTAATTAAATTTTCTGCAAAAAAAATACCTTGATCATAGATTATAATTCCTCATAGTAAAGCCTCTGTAATTTTTACTAGTCATAGTATTTTGACCATTTGCAAACTTCCATAGTGAGTGTACAGGAAGAGAAAAAGAGCTTATTACTCCTTTCAGACTGGTAAAGTTACTTTTAATAATTACTGTTCTTCCTAGTTGGTTTTCCTTAAAATTAAAAATACCACTTCTGGTCATCAATGTGAAGTTAGAATTATCCAGATAAATGCAATGGAGAGATGTTTTGAACAACAATTTTAACAAATTTAAATGAAGATATTCTACACCATTATGGCACCATTAAAATCTATGGGAATAGTAAAGAACCGAAGTAGAATCAGCAGCATGGAGGCTCTAACAAGATTTTTATCAGGAATAAATGTTATACTTTGTGCTTGGGATTAATTAATCACCTACACTTACAAAGTAAGGTGTGGGAGAGATGTAACTTAGCATACCAATTACTTAAAATTCAATTATAAGCTAATAACACAAAAAGCATGGGGGAGTAGATGAAATTAAATCGAATTGAGGTCCACCATTGTCTGAGAAAAGGAGAGCACTCGTTTATAATTGACAACAATAAGTCAAAATGCATGTTGTAAGATAGCCACTAAATGTAAGCTAAAAATGTGTAACTAATAAGTTAATAAAGGGAAAATATGGAATTAAAACATCTGATTAGTCTACAAGAAGGCAAAAGTGGAAAGTAAAATAAAGCAGGTGAGAAAAATAAAAAACAAATACTAAACATTAACACAAACCCCCAAATATGTCAATGATTACATTAAATGTAAGAAAACAGAATAAAAGGCAAAGATGACAGACAAAATATGAGAAAATGGTTTGCAAAAATCACATCTTAAATATAAAGACACAGAAAAGTAAGAATTAGCACAGAAGAAGATATGCACCAGACGTCTCTACCCACAAGACAGCAAACCTCATAGCAAACAAAATCAGTTTTAAGGCAAGAACCATTTATAGAAATAAAGGCAGTAAGGTGGAGGCTAGAAAAGGATATTCACTGGTAAAAGGACCAATTTGCCATGAAGATAAAACAGTAAAAGTATAAGCAAGAAATAATAGAACAACAGGTTCCAAATACATAAATAAAAATTGAGAGAAATAAAATGAGAAATCAGAAAATTTTTAACACAGCAGAAGACTTGTATATACTTCTTTCAATAACTTCCAGAAAAGGCAGACAAAAATTAGTAAGAATACATAAAATCTTGAGGGGCCTAGGTGGCTCAGTCACTTAGGCATCTGACTCTTGGTTTCAGCTTGGGTCATGATCTTGGAGTCCTGGGATCAAGTCCTGCACTGAATTCTGCACTCAGCAGGGAGTCTGCTTCTCTCTCTCTCTCTCCTCCTCTCTCCCTTTGCCCCTTCCACCACTCACACTTTCACTCTAAAATAAATAAATGAATCTTTTAAAAAACTTATGTATAAAATCTTAACAATATGGTTAATGAACCTGACATAATTAAAATTTATAGACATCACACCATACAGTGATAGAATACACATTCTTTTCTGAGTCTGCATGGAACATTTGTCAAAAAGTAAAACTGTAAAATGAGATTCAAAAAATTTCAAGAAATTTGTATCATTTACAATATGTTCTCAGACCAAATTGAAATTTAAGTAGAAATCTGTAACACAAAGTCAACTCAAAAAATCAAAATTACTTAGGAATTATGTAAAACCTTCTAAATGATCCATTTAAGCAAATAGAAAATCATAAAAGAAATATAAAAATATCTATAATTTGATGACGACAAAAATAAAGCAAATCTTCAAGGATTCAACTAAAGTAGTACATACAGGAAAATTTATAATTTTAAAATAGATAAATAAGGATAGGAGGGCAAGATGGTGGAAAGCTGGGTGACCCCATTTCGGGGAGTCCCCTGAAGTGAGCTGAATTCCTGCAAAAAACACTGCAAGAACATTGCGAGCACCCGTGAAATCAGCCTGAAATGTAATATTTCACACTTCTGGATCTCTAAGGAGGAAGAAGAGCATCCACAAAGAGGTAGAGTGAAGTGGGAGCGATTGGAGGGATATCGAAAGACAAAGGGACATGGGGAAGGAAGCCCACAGAGGCGACTCATTGGAAAGCAATAACCCAGCACGAAAGTGCTCTGTGTTTGGGGAACAACAGCAGATTACGGTCTGATTAAAAGCAGACAAAAACGGAGAGCCTGAGAGGCAGCCGGGGAAATGGGAATATTGATCTGCGGAGACAAAGCGCGCCCCCCTGCCTGGCAAGGGAACACTGCAGAACAGATTGTCTTTTAAAACTGCCACTTTTTTTTTCCCCACTGCTTTTTTTTTTTTCTTTCTCTGCCGCTTTTCTCCACCCTTTGGGCCAGGTGCACAGCCCCCAGGAGAGGCGATTTTGCAGACTTCAGCGCGACATGCCGGGCCTCGGGACCCAATAGCTTCATGAAAAGATGCTTAGTGTTGCTTCTCCTGAGGGAAATGCAAGTCAAAACCACAATGAGATATCACCTCACACCTGTTAGGATGCTAAAATCAAAAAGACAAAAGTTCACATGTCGGTGAGGTTGTGGATGGAAGGCACCCTTTGCTTGCTACTGGTGCGAATGGATATTGGTCCAGCGGACACAGAAAACAGGATGGCATTTCCTTAAAATTTTAAAAAAGAACTACCATATGAACCAGCACTCATACTTCTAGCTATATATCCAAAGGATATGAAAATAGGGTATTTAAGAAATATCTGCCCCCTCATTTTCATTATAGTCTTATTCACAGTAGCCAAGCTATGGACATAACTTACATGCTCACTGACTGATGAATAAGTAACATTGTGGTATATGTGTACACAATGAAATATTATTTAGTCTTGAGAAAAAAGGAAATCTTGCCATTTATGATAACATGGAATACAGATGTAATGATTCTGCATCACATTTCATTCATCACTGTGTCCCCACTCTGTCACAGCCCCCAGCGCACCATTAGGATTCAACAAATATGTATTAAATAATTAAATATATGATTTTGGGTACCTACATTGTTATGTTAATTTCTAACACTGAATGTCACTACATTCATAAAAATTGAATTTGAAAATTATAGATTAAAATATTTTAATACATACTTAAATACTTATTTTTATATGCAAAGTGTTCATCTAATGGTGATAAGGGAAAAACTATACTCTAAGACAGCCGACCAAACCAACAAGGGAATTCCAGTCCCTGTATCAAAGCCCTTCCAGGTTCTTCCCTACCCTGTTTCCCAAGCATGCTAAAAGTGCCAAGTATGCACAAGTAGAAGGGTATAAATTAGCCTCCCTACTTGTGCTCAGGGCTCAGAGCTTTGGAGAACAGTCTCCTCTGAGCCCGCCAGTGTTAAATAAACCTCTGATCCTCCAAAGTCTCCAAGTACCACTTGGTTCTTCTGCCAGGATCCAGTTCAGGTTCCATAACAATGGCACTTAACAAAATTTCTGAATCTGTGAAATAATTAAATTATCTGGGAAAGAATAGAGACTATATTCTGGTGTTACACCCAAGTTCAAGGTTGAGCTGATTTATCAATCCAACCATGTAAATATATAGCATTCATGATGGTAGTGAGACTTCCAAAGAAAGCTAAAAATAAATTGAATAAACTTATTTTGATAAGATTTCAAAGATTATATGCCTAATATATACCTTTAGAGTTCTGCCATCACTGTGAGCACCAGTCATACAGTGACTGACTTATTTTAGAAATAAGACATATACACACATATACATATATACATACATATATAAGATGCCCAGATACGCAAATATTTTTGCCTTAAGCCAAGTTAATGCATGAACAAAAATTAATTTACAAAACAAAGTAGAGGTTGACTATTCACATGTCTAAACTTTACTGTATGGTTCATTTAAATAAGAGGTAGTCCCAGGTCACATAACAATGACTCATTTGCTTCAGAGTCAGCCTTCCAGAAACACTGTTCCACTATCAGAGATGTGTCAGTGGAACTGAAGTGTTATCAGGGATAAGATTCTTTTTCTCAACAAGTGAAAAACAGCAGCTTCCCTAAGATTCTTGGATTCTATTATCATTATGGAGCTCCTTGAGGGCAGATCCTGTGTCTCACTCCCTTAAGAGACTTTTACATGCTGGACACACAGTAGGGCTTTAAAAACTACTTCTCAGAATCAGCAAACTGGATGTTTATGTGAGTCACCTTGTATTTATGTTATGAGGTAATGCTTTAAAATCTGTCAATGTGCTGTTCTTTTCTCATACTGCCTGCTATTCAGCAGAGACCTCCATCGCTTAGGGAAGAATTAGGATGTTCGAGGTGGAAAGCATAGAGAAAGGAAGTGTCACTATTCAGCATCTGACTTCCAAAACAGTCACTTGAAGCCTGTTTCAAAGACAGTGCTCTTGAAAGGCACAGTGTTTAAGTGAGAACTGAAATGTTAAAGAGGTTAAAAGAAAGTTGAAAAAGGATTTTGTGCCAAAAAGAACAGCCCTAAAGAAAGAGAACATAAAATATGCTCACAAGGAAATAGATTAGAAGACACACAGATGAAAAGCTAAGGGACCCCACCCAAATGGGAAAATTAAGGTCACTCTGTCTAGGATAGGCAGCACGAGGAGGACAGCCAGGAGGAGAGGAAGGATTCCATGAAGAAGCAAAGCGTAGGATCTCCTACCTACCCTTTGCCTGAGCCTTGAGAAAACCCAGGCCACCCTTTGTCCTTCCAGTGAGTGCCAGTAAGTTGGTTTTCTCCTATAATGTTAGTCCTTCCCTTTGCCAATAGAGGGGCCTCTTATCAACAGTTGCTGGAACACTGCACAACATACCACATCACCCAGCAGAAGGGCCAACTACCACTGGTCTGCAAACATGAGAGCTCCCCCGGTGAAATTCAAAACTGGCTCCCATATGGGAAACGCAAGAAGAAACCAAAAAAAGAGGCAGACCACTCCACATTGTTAGGTAGCAGATTTAATAAGAAGGGAACTTACCTACAAGGCTTGTCTTAGGTGGCTTCAAGGTAGTAGAGCTCTGTACCTGCCCACCAGAATCTTTAAAGTTTATATAGAAGCCTTAACAAGGTTCAGTCACATACATAGTCCAGATGGGTTCAGTAACACATTACTCTCTTGAAACAGCCCCTGATGGGAGAATGGTGGGCAGAATGTATATTCTAAGGACAAGGATGTGAGTGAGGAGTTTCTGATGGTCCAAGGTCCAGAACTCAGCTCAACTGGCAGTCACACACTCTCAATGAACTTCTCCAACTGTGATGCAAAACTTTGTTTCGCCTACAAAAGACCTTCTATTTATAATGCCCTCCTCCAAGTCCTAAGCAATCATAAGCCTCTCAGACATAGGAACTCTGGTTTCTCAGAAAGAGTAGTGTGAAAGAGAAAGCACCCAGCAAATATACTTGGTCGGGAACCATCAAAACCAGTCTGAGATTCCTCATGGCTCCAAACCAGGACACGGTGAAATTGACTCAGATCACACTTCCAAGTCTAGAAACCTGTGATTTCTGAAGATCTATAATTCTATCATGTTTTCACTGTAAGAGCTGTAAAAGTAACTTTTTCTTCTTTTCTTTCTTTCATTATTTTTATTTTAATTTCTGTGTAGTTAACAGGCCCTATTATGATAGTTTCAGGTGTACAATATAGTGATTCAACACTTCCATATATTACTCAGTGCTCATCAAGGTAAGTGTGCTCCTAAGCCCCATCACCTATTTTCACCCACCCCTCACCCCCACCTCTCCTCTGGTCACCATCCGTTTGTTCTCTACAGTTAAGAGTCTGTTTCTTGGTTTGCCTCTTTCTTTTTCTTCCCTTTGATCATCTGTTTTGTCTCTAAAATTCCACATATGGGAGAAATCATATGGTGTTTGTCTTTCTCTGGGTTCAATGAAGAAAGAGGGGAGAATTCTAAATAATACAAAGGTCTCAGAGGTTAAGAGAACTGATGTCAGAACTGGTCAGATTATCAGGGATCATCTCATGCACCAACCACCTCACTTTACGAATGACAAAACTGAAGCTTTGGAGAGATCAATTGTCCTAAGGTCTAGTGGAAAAAGCAAGGCAAACTCAAGGATCTACTCCTCCCTGCCCTTTTTGAACTGGATGTTGAAAACTCTGCTTCGTTTCTTTGCATCTTGCTTTATCCTCAACTATATAAACAGCTGAATTAGTCTTTGCTTACTATGCTAATGTTAAGTCTCTGAAGATAAAACCTAGTACTGGGTTCTTTTGAGTTTAACAGTGAGATTTCCCTTTTGCAGAACAGTCTCTGTTTTCCCTTCTGGGATGACATTTCCTTTGACTTCCCATAAGCAACTTCCTTTTAACTCCAATTCCTATTTGCTTTCTCTAATCATTCCATATGAAGTCACTCCACTACCCCATCTGTCTCTAATTAACCTCTAGGCTGTTTTCATGAAAATTATTTAGAATGACTTAGCAACTTTAATTTCTGATACTGGTACACTAGGATTCAACTGATAGAGATTAAATATAGTCAAATTTCAGCATAACATAAACAGGTGTATGCCATTTTATAATTTATTAAGTGACTTTGCGTGCACTATTTTTTTCTTCACAGAACTCCAAGGACCAATTCAGAAAGAATAGGAGGGCACTTTTGTGGCCTATAATCCCACCACCTCCCTCTGTTCCTTCCTGAAATCTAATTTTGTATGTCCTAGTACTCAAAGGAAACAGAAAGTGAAAGACTGCCTCTAATTAGCCACATTCTCATTAAATATATAGGCATATTTATTTTTATTTTATTTATTTAAGAGAGAGAGAGAAAGAGAGAGAGAGAGAGAGCAGGAGCGCAGAAGGGGCAGAAAGAGTCTTAAACAGACTCCATGCTGAGCTTTAGAACCCGACTTGGGGCTTGATCTCAAGATCCTGAGATCACAACCTGAAACAAAACCATGAGTCAGATTGATGAGGGAGCAGAAGGCTAGCTGAGGACAAAGCACAAACTGACGCCCTGCAACCACACTGCGGGCTGGGGTATGTGTAACATTTCTCAAGGGAACTCCCAGAGGTCTTCATGTTAGTGCCTGGCAAGGGAAAAACAACATTAACTTGACAAGAACCAGGCTTCTGGTATCCTGAGAGTCTTCTTTAGCATATGAAAGTCCTTTGGACACCTCCCTTTTTCCTCACACCGCCTCCCCCCCAGCTCCAGGTATGTAAGCAGCCATTCCTCACAACCTCAGTGCAGGAGCTCTTTCCACCCAAGGGGCCTCTCCTCATGCTTTAATAAAAGGACCATTTTGCACCAAAGACATCTCAAGAATTCTTTCTTGGGCTCTGCACTCAGTGAGGAGTCTGCTTGAGGGTTTCTTCTCTTCTACTTCCCTACCCACTCTCTCTCTCTAAAATGAATAAACTGTTAGTAAAATAAAATAATAAAATAAAATAAGCCCTACTCTGTAGGACAGGAAATGACAGTAAGAACCTGAAGGCACTATACTTTCTGGCCTAACTAGTGACTTCAGAGAAACTCAGGAGGGACGCCTGTGTTGGCGAAGACACAGTGGGGAGCTGAGTGGGAGGGCTCATGCACAGCCCACGTCCTGCCTGACATCTGATGAGTCTGCGAATGCACCCGTCAGTGTAGCCACGTCACACAGGGTGGGATTCAGAGGACCAATTCAGAAAGAGTAAGAGGGCACTTTTCTTTTTCTTTTTTTTTTTTTAAGATTTTATTTATTTGACAGAGAGAACCAGCCAGAGAGGGGACTCCAGTCAGGGGAGTGAGAGAGGGACAAGCAGGCTTCCTACTGAGCAGGGAGCCCAATGCGGGGCTCAGTCCCGGGACTCTGGGACCATGACCTGAGCTGAAGGAAGATGCTTTTAACGACTGAGCCACCTAAGCACCCCCAAAGGTCACTTTTGTGGCCTACAATCCCACCGCCTCTCTCTGTTCCTTCCTGAAATCTAAATTTGTATGTCCTCGTACTCAAAGGAAACAGAGAGTGAAAGACTGCCTCTAATTAGGCACATTCTCATTAAATGATGTCTGCCACCGCTAATGTGGAGTGGGTTTATTTCCATTGGAGCAGTCCTGAAAAAGAAACCACACATTTTCTCAGGCTGTACAACTGACTCACAATTCTCATTGTGGACCTTGTGTTTTTCTCAGACCATAAGATCAAAGTGGAGTTATTAGACACCCTCAATGCATCATGCATATGAACATATCAAAAAGAGAAAATATTTTCTTTTCCCTCAAGGAGATTTAGAATCTGTAGTTAAGATTTTAAGACACAGTTCTTCCCAGTCTTTGAATTAGTGACTGGGCTCCCCCAACTGGAGCTTCACAGTATTTCAAGGCCTCCTCAGTGGTTGTCATGATTTAAACCAATGTGTACAAATAAAGCATTTGACTGTTCTTTATAATCTTCATAAACAAAAGGACCTCATTAGGGGATTTGAAGGCTCTTTATTTTTCCATCCTTCTTCTTTTCTTTGATTTACTGTATGATTGGTCCATTTACCCTTCAATGAGTATTTTCTGAGCACCACTATGGACTAGGTCCTACCTGACGCTGGGTAAGAGCACAAGTGGAAAATTGCAATTTTGAACACGTAGTTATGAACAAGACTTTGAGAAATTAAAGGGAGTCCCAAGAAAGGACTCTGGGGACTACACCTGGAGAACAACAGTTGAACTAATTATAAATGTAATTACAAACTAATTATCACATTTAAACAAATTACAGATGTATAGTCTGAACGAGAAAAGGCTTGAGATTATAACTGTCTTTACACATCAGAAGGTGCCTGAGGCAGAAGAGGGCTTACTTGGTATTGTAGACTTACTTTGTATTGTTCTATAGACGGGCTTCTCAGCCTTCGCACTATTGATATCTCTTGCAGGATAATTTTTAGTTGGTGAGGTTTATCCTGTGCATTATAGGACTTCTAGCAGCATCCCTGGCCTCTACCCATTAGCTACCAGTGGCATCCAGTTGAGAAATTTAAAAAATGTCTTCAGACACAGCCAAGTGTTTGCAGGGGGCTGATATCAACCCCACTGGAAACCATGGCTCTGGAATCTCGAGTGGTGAGTTTTCCAAAGGGTTTAAAAAATGGGTATTAAATTAGCAGGATTCTACATATCCTCTTACCAAAATGGCTCCATTAGTCTGTATTTTCATATGGGGCAGAAAATGCTATTGAGACATTGGACTCAGGTCAGTTTAAGAAAGAAAAAGTCTAAAAAACAACGTTTAAATACAAATGGAATAGTGAGGCTCCTGATGCAACAAGCTCCCTTTCCTGGAGGAATCTGACAGAAGCCTGGAAACATCCATAGGAGAATCTGTAGGAAGATTCTATTCAACAAGTAGGTGTTGAGAGGTGTCATTTCTCAGGTCTCCATAATTGTGATTCTTTGTCATGATGATACATGGTTTTATAACCCAAACACAGAAATTATGGCCACACAGAATATCATACACTAATTAGCTACAAATTTGATCAGCTGTTTCCTTTAAGAATTTGAAGACATGGGCGCCTGGGTGGCTCAGTGGGTTAAAGCCTCTGCCTTCTGGCTCAGATCATGATCTCAGGGTCCTGGGATCGAGGCCCACATCGGGCTCTCTGCTTGGCAGGGACCCTGCTTCCTCCTCTCTCTCTGCCTGCCTCTCTGCCTACTTGTGATCTCTCTCTCTCTCTCTGTCAAATAAATAAATAAAATCTTAAAAAAAAAAAAAAGAATTTGAAGACATTCGTGGCCATAATTTAAATTGTATCATTTATTTTTTTGTATTGATCATCTAAAATACTTAATCGTTTTCAGCATCTATGATTAACACCCACCTGCCTTTTCTTCCTGTTATGCAAAATAGTGAAGACTATTTTATACTTTCTTTTTTTCTGCCTCAGAAAACATACTGGAATTATAGAAAAAAAGAAACTGCTCACTGACCACTGGATAGTCATTGTTTTGGGTCATCAGTGTGCGTATGTCTTCATTAGAATATATTGTAATATCTTATTGTGCTACTAATTGCAATATCATTCTAAAACATTCAGTTAAATATGTTCTTAGACCTTCCAAAGGAGAAGAATCTTTATCTGTTTGGCAACAATCCTGCCTTTTATGAGGAAAATTAATCAGTCCTTTTGGAAACCACCCTAATCCAAAGCTATTTCCAAAAGGTGAGAAGTTTCTCAACATTTCCCAGCAATCCCCCAGCTCAGAGAAGTCAGACAGAAATAAAAATATAGGGACGCCTCTAGGTCATGTGTTACTTTGAATCATGAGCGTAGTTAGAAGGCTTTTCAGAATGACCTAAAAATGAGCCATTTTAAACTGGCAATTAGAAGATCATCTGTATACCAGTATTTTTAAGAAAGAAATTAATTTTAAGCCCCAGAGGGCTTTTGAATGGTTGAGTAGCCCCATTAGTGAGTTTTTTAATGCTTCAGTTATTAGATAACTTTTTAAATTAAAAAGACAGTGGAGAGCTCCACTGATCAAACCTGTATTAGTTCCCCAGATTGTTTCTAAGCCCCAAAGGTTACTCATTTAGGTGGGATATCTTCAAGTCCAAAATGGCTATTTCTGGAAAAAATTTAAGAATTTTTAAAAAGGCCATTCTTAGAAATTGGAGATGAAGTCTAAATGGTGGTTTTGAAGTCTGTCTGCTTATTTCCATTCCTAAACCACAATGTCCCCGAGGAAGACACTACCAAAAGTGTCAATCTCCCTGGGTTATTTAATAAGGCCTCACTTATATCCAAGATACAATGCACTGGGAATGACTCAAATTAAACTCAATGCCTCACAAAATAGATTCTGAATATAAAAAGCACTGGAAAGAAATGAAAGTCATGGTGCCTTGATTTTCCTTCCTCATCTATCACCAGTGAGTTGTGTGATTCTGAACAAACCATGCCCTCCTAGAACTCAGCCTCTCCACATTGATATTATCAGATAGCCCATACTTTTATTATTTGTTTATTTTTGAAGGAAACAGAAGTTTATTGAATACACTGCAAGGGAGTGGAGGGCAGGACAGCAAAGAAGAGACTGTCTCAGATAGTCCTTTTATTTTATTTATTTTTGTTGTTGTTTTTTAAGTAGGCTCCATACCCAGCCTGGGGCACAATGTGGGATTTGAACTCACGACCCTGAGATCAAGACCTGAGCTGAGATCATACGTCAGATGCTTAACTGATGGAGCCCCCTAGGCACCACCTCAGATAGTCCTGACTTTTAAATGAAGTTATAGGATTCCTTATTCTATAGGCACACTAAGAGACAGAACAAACTGCACTTTTTAGAACTAAGTACCATGATTATATCTCCGTTCTGAAGAAATTTTCTGCGGTTAACTCCTTCACTGAACTCCCATGTTCTTCCATTGACTCGAGATATGGAAGAAATATTTAGAACTCTAAAAAAAAGTCAAGAAGAAACAATGGAAACTCTGTTTGAAATAGTTCATTGTTATGTGGCTTAGGCTGTTGGACGACAGTTCTAGATAAAGGAGGCTGTACTTTCCGAGAGGCTTTCCATGCTGGCTAGGCTACAGAGCAGGGCTTTCTTCAGGGGATTCAGACCAATCATCCAAGGCCAAGCAAAACACTCTGTCCATATTCCACTGACTTCCTGACTGAGAGTGGTGGGCTGTACAAGTCAATTTATATCTCTGCCCACTGTACAGTAAAAACAAATTTTCTAATGAAGGGCAACCTATGAATTTAGCACAATTTAATTCCAGACACAAGTACAAGGAAGAGGAATTCACACAAATCCATACGCATCCCCTCTTCTCCAAACCTGCTTTTGCAACCTTAGAAATTTGTTGCTGAGTGCCTAAGGTAAAATAAGCTCATTCTCTGATAAAAGCAGATAGAGGTTTGAATAAAATGAAGTAACAGCAAGTTCATCAAAATTGATGTAGCTGCTATAAAACCACTCCAGCTCTGCAGAAAGCTCCCTAGGTTTTGTGTCTTTTCTCTAAACTTAGCTATGCTTCTTCACAGGCGTAGGGGGGAAAACTTCCGAGTTAGCAAAATTTGATTAAAAAAAAAAAAAAAAAAAAAAAGCCTGAGTAGGAAAGATGCTACTGTTTTGCTCCCTTGTTTTGCTCCCTGTAAGGGAGCCCCTCATTCCTCAGCCACCGAACCCAAAGCTTACGGTCCACATCAAAGCCTAACAGGGCATGACATGATAATACTGAGTATGTACTGTGCACATATGTCTGGCCACTTACCATGTCGTAGCTCATTTAATCTTAACCACAGCCACAATGCTTAATTTTATGTGTCAACTTGATTGCTAGAAGGGATGCTCAAAAAGCTGGTAAAACATTATTTCTGGGTGTGCATGCGAGAGTGTTCCCAGAAGAGATGAGCGCTTGAATCAGCAGACTGAGTAAAGAAGACTGTCCTCCCAAGGTGGGCATCATCCAATCTCGACATAACAGAAACATGGAGAAAGAACAAATTCTCCTCTTTGCTTGAGCTGAGACATCAATCTCCTGTGCTTGGAAAATGCCACTCCTGCTTGTGGGGTTTGGGGCTCGGACCAGAACTTACACCATTAGCTCCTAAATTCTGAGGCCTTTACACGTGGACTGAATCACACCACCAGCTTTCCTCATTTTCCAGCTTTTGGATGGCAGATCATAGATCATGGGACTCAGAGTAATACAACAACCTTATGAAGTAAAATCCCTCATTATCTCCATTTTGTTAATGAAGACATACAAGTGCATGTAGACTCAATAACGTGTCTTTGGTTACACAATAAATTTCACAAAAAGAAGGATTTGAGTTCAGGCAACCTTACTCCATATTTCCTCATTCTTGACCAGTGACAACAACAACAAAACAATAGTAACAATTAATACCATGATTAACCATTACTATGTATCTATTACATGGCCCACCCTGTGCTGTATCTTTTCTCGTTCAATCTTCACTCTTTCCTTATAAACTAAGAGTTACTATTCCCATTATACAGATTCTGAGAGGTTAAACAAAACAAACAGTTGTAAATGAGAGAACATGAGTCTAAGCCTCTGCCTTTTAAAGCACTATCTGCCGTTTTAGGAGGACCTGAGAAGTACTCTGTCCTCTAGTTTTAAGAAAATCTAGGGATAGTGGACTCAGGCCTAGGTGGCTAAGAGCTAATTGACCAAAAGAGTTTGGATAGACCCAACATAAAATAATACCAAGGGGAAAAAGTTGACATATAAATTCAATTTATAGTTCAGAAAAATTCCAGTACTGTTCCTAAGAACACATAGAATCCTTTTCCAGCCATGCCTCACTCCACACTCCAGGGAGGACCTGACAATCAAAAGCCCCTGCTCTCTCTCTAGATCATTTTGGTTATTTAGGACTCCAAAATTTCCCATCCAAACGATCTTCAGCCCAGGAGGGATATAAATGGAGCAAGTTGGGATGTGTGTCTGCCTTTCTCCGGAAGGAACCTAGAGATACAAACAGAAATAAGGCAAGCTATGGACTAGGGGGCTGGGGGCCATACAGCATCAGGTTTCACCACAAAATCATGGTAAATCCAAGAACCTGACATTTGAACCTGGCCTTTTAGGATAGTATGAAGTTATATTTGTCAAGAGAAGAGGATAGAGCATATATTTTTTTAATATTTTATTTATTTATTTGACAGAGAGAGAGATCACAGGCAGAGAGGTAGGCAGGCAGAGAGGAGGAAGCAGGCTCCCTGCCAAGCAGAGAGCCTGATGCGGGCCTCGATCCCAGGACCCTGAGATCATGACCTGAATCGAAGGCAGAGGCTTTAAGCCACTGAACCACCCAGGCGCCCGAGGATGGAGCATATTTTATGTCAATACTTTAAGTCTGATTCATAACTTTGAAGAATCTATGCCCTTTAGGTCTCCATTTGCACCCTTGGCCTGAGTCCAGAATTCAAGAGGGAAGGCTCCAACAGGTTCATTTCTTATCTTTTCCCCACCAGCAGAGGCAAATATGCTGCTGTGAGCTCACTGTAGTATTTAATTAATAGTGGTTAACAGACTTACTCTGTGGCTCCACTGAGGAAACTTGCCGGAGAGTCTCATTCAATCTCAGCTAAAGGCAACTTCCTTTATCTCCCTCCTCAGTCCCCACTGGGGACAAGGAAAGCAAGCATCACCTGTGGTATAGGAATTGCCATTTACATGACACATTAGTGTTTACTTCATTGGCAACAGCTGTTTCATGGATTCGTTTCAGTCTTCATTAGCTTGACGTGTAAGATTATGGTGTGCTGTCTATGTGATGCCAGAACCACCAGATGATTTCATCGAACTGAGTCCAATAAGCAGACAATTTATTCTGAAAGAAAAATTAGGCCATTTGTGTTCGCTTGCTTGTTATTTTTATTGGGTTTTTTTAAAACTATCAGTTCTATTGAATCAACAGGGAAATGGGTCATGCTCACTCTTTCCACAGAAGCCAATAGAATTCATGTGGCAGTTACCAAAAAAAAAAAAAAAAAAAATCTAGGTATAAAGTCAAGTTATTAGTCAGTCATCAGTGTTGGTTCCAGTACTTATCTTCATCACCTAAGTTGATTCCAAGCCGATGAGACATGTGCAGGGGAACACTACACAGCATGGGTCAGGGTGCCAGAGCCAACAGAGACACAAAATGCCCCGGTACACACACATACTCTCATGCAGTCTTGATGGAGGGAGCTGGGCTTTATTTACCAAATGTTGGTGACTCGAGTCAGAATGACCTCTCATTCTGACTGGCATAAGTTCACAAAATCCAAAATTGTCTCCTTATCACATTCCTATGAGCTTCTTGCCTTCCTCCACTGGTTCAGCACAGGAAAAGGTTAAACAAAGGTGATCTGATAACCATCTGTGCCATCACTTGATGTCCAGGGATGACTTGCCTCAACCCACTTCCTGCTTGGAGGGAAGGGGCAAGATGTCATGTAGCAAGAGATACATACACAGACTTTGAGATCCAGTTGCTTGGATACTGTGTGAAATTCCCATCACTGACAACCACACCATGGCATGTTAATAAATTGAGCATCTAACTGAAAGCCATGTGAGAATAAACCTGATTCATTTTCTGTGGGTGGCTGCCAAAAACAATACAGAGTGATGGGGAATCATTAAAGTAGCTTCTGCAGCCTTGGAAAAAGTGCCCGCTGACTTTGGGGAAAGCACCTTAGAGCAGTGCTGTCCCTCCACTTAAAGACAGAGGCTCCTCTGGCCAGAGGGAGCAAGTTATTTTCCAATCTAACCTGCAAGTCAGTTGGGTCATAGTACAAATCTGGAAAGCCGGATGCAAGGAGTAAATTTTACTGATCATTTCCCCTTCCTAAGCAGCATCATCTCCCAGGATTGCTTGGTTAGAACGCAGTAGATCACAGCTTGTGGTAGGTAAGGCCGCAGCCCAAGCTAAACGATTTCATTAGGCACATGCTGACTTAGCCCAGATTGTTCCCTTCGGGTCCTGGATCCTACATGGAATTGAATCATCCTCCATCATAATTACCGGAAGCATCAGAAGCAGCTGTTGCCTCCTCCCCAATGCTCATGCCAGACAGCAGACAGCCTGAGGGTCCCATCATCTGATAATGACACGCTTCATTTCAGCGTGCATGCCTGTGCATTCCACTGCCTGGGCCAGGAGCCATTACCTGCCCACTCGCTGCGGAACATGGTGTGGAAAGTTCTCTCCACAGCAAGACAGCAGAGTGAAGACAGGGATAGTGCTCCCACTAAACACAACAGGCTTAAGAACACTGACCTTCACTGAGACGATGGAGTAGTACTATTAATTTTCATCATTAGTTATTTATCCCCGCTATGTCTAAGGGCCACACTAACTGTTCTGTGTACATTATTTCACTTTATCTTCCAAAAAATGTCCCTGAGATTAAAAAGTTATACAGTCATCCACTCTTTGTACAGAGTTTATGAAAATAAAAAGGAGAGAAAAGACACGGAGCCATGTGGTAGGTCCTGCAGCGGATGCTGGGGACACAACAGAAGACAGTGACATGAACTTTACACTAGAGGAATTTAAGGATGACTTTTTTTTTTAAGATTTCATTTATTTATTTCAGAGAGGGAGCCCGCAAGCATGAGTGTGGGGGTGGAGAAGAAATTCCCCGATGAGTGGGGACCCAGGACTCTGGGATCATGACCTGCGCCAAAGGGAGATGCTTAGCCCACTAAGCCACCCACATGCCCCTTAAGGATGATTTTTAAACAGTTTTGAGGATGAAGAGGGACAGTTTGGTCCAGGGGGGTGAGGAGGATGAAGGGGCTAGCTAAGCATTGCAGCATCCCCATGGGAGGATTTTATCTCGAGACAAGGCACACGAGAGTATCTCGTCCTTACATATATGTGGGGGAAAGAGTAAATTGGAGAGTTTTTATTATGCTCTCTGTATATAAGGCAAGAAAGTGTAGAAAGAACCTGAAGGGACTGGAGTGTCAGAGTCTTGGGGGTTAAATCAGCTCTACATCCCCCAATGTAACCTTGTCCATGACTCCCACTGGAAGGTGTTGGCCAGGAGTGAACAATAACAAACCAATTTAGTTCTTACAATGACAGCAAGAGATTACCCCAATTTTAATGGCAAGAAACTAACCTGCCCAAGGCTATATAGCTAGAAAATGACAAGCTGAGAACACCCAGGTCTCTATGTCTCCAGAACCTGTCTTCATAATCACTATACTCCATTGTCTCCGAGACACATAGGATTCTAGGCAAGTGAAAGATTATGGAAAAGATGGGACAGGAATCTTACTCAGAAAACATAGGCTCTCTTCAGTCTTTGCCTCTCCATGGACTCGACATGCTGGGGGCGTTTTCCTTGCTCCCACTGTTCCTGTCTACGTTGCCACCAAGTTGCCCTCTGGTAATACCAGTCATGCTAGAATGCCACCTTACCCTGGACTACTTAGTTTGTCCCTGTTTAATGTTTTTTTCTTTGTCTTTACAAGGAATCCTTATCACTAATGCAGAAATTCAATTACCGTTTGGATTTATTTATTCATTAGCTTGATGTACAGCACACACCGTTCAGTGCTACACTAGTAATGAAATCACCATATCTGACAGAGAGAGACAGTTTATATGTTCAGATGAGACAGAAACTAAGCTGACTCAAGCCTCACAATCTCCCATTACTGCTGCCAGCACGCTGTGCTAATCCTCTGACCTGTTCTTTTCTGCATATGCGCTGATCAAAGATAACACCTACTGGGGCTGCAGAGGCTGGAGCAGAAAATGCACTGCCCGAGGCTGCCTTGCTCCTACCACAAACCAAACAGAAATGGCCACGCCCGGCACCTGACTAAGAGAATCCCAGCGGGAGGTGAACTCCTGCCCAGGGGATTTGTGTGAAGTAGGTTGCTTTACTTCAAGATAACAGGTGGACACAATCATAGTATCATAAGTTAGGCCAAAAATTAGACACAATTATTTATTTATTTATTATTTTTTTGGTCTAAATCGCCTTCACATTAATGCAGGGTCTGGTATACTTGACTCTCTTTGCGGTTCTTGTCAGCACCTACAGTGCACTCCTCCTGCCTGAATCCCTGGCGCAGACAGACTCTGGGAAATGCTGAGTCATCATCAGGACTGTGCAAGGACTCAGGTGTCAAACACAGCAGCCGGGAGCTGGCAAAGGGGGCACCCAGAGTCATTTATGTAGATGAAGAACTAAGAGGAGGGGGAAAATCCCAGACATTTGACAGTCACATACACCTGGATTCAAATTTCTGCTCTGCCACTAATTTCCTGCGAGACTTTAAGCAAGTCACTTAATTTTTTTCTTTTTTTTTTTTTTTAAGATTTTATTCATTTATTTGACAGAGAGAGAGTTCACAAGTAGGCACAGAGGCAGGCAGAGAGAGAGGAGGAAGCAGGCTCCCTGCCAAGCAGAGAGCCGGATGTGGGCCTTGATCCCAGGACCCTGAGATCATGACCTGAGCTGAAGGCAGAGGCATTAACCCACTGAGCCGCCCAGGCGCCCCATTTTTTCTTTCTTTTACAAACTGATGATAAAATCCACCCCATATGGAGTGTATGAGGAATAGAGATGGACACGGTGGGCCCTCCATCATTCATTGTGATGATGATGATTCCACAAGGAACAATCAAGAGCCACTACAGAAAGGAGACATAAATCTGAAGTCTAGGAGATGAACCAGAAATGTGAACTGAAGACCATAAATCAATGAGTAAAAAGTAATAAACCAACAACGATTCACAGAAAGAAAAGGAAGAGCAGTTTGTTTTATTTGCCATTCATGTGGCGGCTGATTTTAAAGGAGCCCAGTTGCCTCCTAGAGCCACGGGTGTTCCACAGTATCAGTGAATTCTGACCACCCTGATACCAGAAAGCATCGCCAGGATCCCCGGTAGCAGCAGGATAGTCTTTCTCCTCTTGAAAGAGAAGCCCTTATTATGCCAAAATTAGGGCGGGCAAAGAGGCACAATAAAGATGTCTCTACTCATCTTGGGTTTCCCTGCTAAGTTTTTAAGGAAACTTTGAGCCATAGTTTTTAAATGATGCCTGCTCTAATTGGATTTGTTCTCTTCCAAAATCCTTTCTAGGTCAAAATATATCATTCTATGCTCCTCTAGCATAACACTCAGTTGATTCTAACTCAAAGGCTTTTCTCCCTACTTCCTATTTATATCTGTACAAGAATTAATTGTAGTATATTTGTGTTATGCATGTTACATGTCAATCTTTATTTGTACCTCTGCCTATTCACAAGACTATAAATTCCTTGAGGGCAGAGACAGGATTTTATGTGCCAAAGACCTAAGCTGCTTCCTAGGATACTAAACTAGTTGTGCAATTATGTGATTATTATTACATGAGTACATACTATAAGACAATATACAGCAACATTGTGGGTCGAGTAATTTGTGTCCTACTTTCCTTTTCAACCCAAATATCTAGTCAAGCCAAAAGACTCTATCCAGTTTATATTAGCGTGAAAATATTACCATTTGGCTATTACGATCAAGTTAAGCTCCAAGAATTAAAATTGCCCAAGAAGATAAAAGCTGCCATTTTTATAAGCAGAGTTGTATAATATGTTTATGTTGGAACAGTCCTTACTAATTAAACCAGAAATCCTGAGTAACCTAGCATTACCTTCTAAAAATAATTTTATTTTTGGTTGCAGTTTCCCTCATTAGTTCCACTGGTAAGTAACAATTCAATCTCCAGCTAAACTAATTTCAATCCACTGTAAGTCTATACATTGCATCTCTAATCAAAGCAAATCACTGGGCAATTATATATCAATCAACTACAAAATGAATTAATAGCAGTAGTAATAACAGCCATCATTTATTAGGTGACTGTTACCTGTATTTCATTATTTGACATGAATTATCTCTGTTCTTCAAAATGACCCTCTGAAAGAGTAGTACTGATATCTCCATTTTATAGCTAAAGACACTGAAACACAAAGGGACATTGTCACTTATCCCATTGGCATGTGGATCTATTCAGCCCAAGTTATTCCCTCACTGGAACTGAGAAGAAAGACTTGAGGAGAAAAGCCTGAATGACAATGGACTAGTTACCAGCATCATTTATCTTGTAGGAACTCTCTCAGCTATGACATTTCATATCATTTTATTATGATGATCTATCTTGGAATCTGCATATCCTACAAGGAACAACCCTCAGTTATAAGCAAAGAAATGATGCATTTTAATATAAAACACTGGTATATCATAGTTATCACTGCATTGGTCTATATGGATTATACCATAAGACACTATATTTCATCATCTCTAAAATTCCCACAAAGCCTACAAGAGAAAAACACCAAAAAGAAACACGGTGTAAGAATGCATAAATCCCCAGACCATGAGGCAGAGGCACTTGTATTAGACAACCAAGGAAGGAGCACTGTACTTCATATGGAAAGAAAACTATACTTCACACTTTGTCCTTCTAATTTAACATGTATGAGCATCATCATTATTTCTAAGTTCTAAACATTACAGTTCTAAACATTAAAGTGATCATCTTTAAGATTGAGCAAAGTCTATTGTTCTGAGAATGATAATGTGTGGACCTGGTTGCAAGAATCCTATCATTTCATAGCAAGTTGACACTGTCGGGACATAATGAATCTCAATAGTACATGGATTGTGAAAATGACTCTTTCTTGATCTGTCAGTAATTCCACAGAAGACTACCTGTCACCTACAAGTAAAAGAAGAAAATAGGAGCTGATGGGC